>QYTT01092816.1:0-32030 GCA_006980735.1 Dasypogon diadema
GGGCCAGTTAAGAAAGCTCAGGAACGACCTTCACCTGATTTGAGCCAAGAATCGCAGTTGACTTGGGCAAAAATTGCAAGTCAGATTGACTCGTGGCAAGACTTGCCTGTCAAAAAACAAAAAATTCTAGAGAAAAAGACCGAACAACAACACAAGCTGAAAGAAAAACCTCTCCGAACTGAAAAGTCAAAGTTGACGAAACAGAGAAAAGAACGCAAGGTGGTCACTTTCTTGGAGGACGACGTGCAACGCTTTGAGAGCAGTATACAGCACGTTCAGGAAGTAGAATGTTCGAAAGAAGTTGAACACGGGGATCGTTTAGAGTTTGGTCCAACAGTTCGAGAAATTTCACAGGAGAAAGGAACTTCTTGGGCTTCTGTTGTGAGTCAGAGCACATCTGAGTTTATTGCACAGGAACAAGTTTCATCCCAAATACCGTCTCAAAAAGTTTATTTTGAACGAAAAGGAATCATAGATATTTCCAAAGAAAACAAGATGGGAACAGCAGAAGAACAGGAATCGCAGGAAAAGGCAATAAAGAAATCGGCAGATAAAGATGAAGGGAGATCTCTGTTAAAAGTCGAACAAGGAACAGAGCCGTTACCAACACATCTTTCATCGTGGGCTTCGATTGTCGCTCAGCAGAGTGAGGCATCGACCGAAGACGAAAGTCAGAAGTCTGCCAAGAAAATATTAGAAGAAAATCAGAATTTAAAGAAACCGTCTGCTTCACCAAAGCCACTGTCAAAAGAAGAGTTCGAAGATAATACCTTGGAAGACCTGTCTTGGTCAAGCCTTATAGAAATGGATTTGAAAGAAGAGCAAAAGGACCCCCGACTGTCGTGGGCTGACCAGATGGCTTTGGAAGAAACAAAAGGGGAAAACGTCAAGGAAACTGCAACTGTTTCCCAGGCTCAAGATACTGATGTTGCGGAGCACGCGGTATTTGAAATTCAACTTCCCGACCACGCGACAGACAACAAAGAGCTCAAAAGCGTTTTGGATAATGTCGCTAGTGTCAAAGGAAGCGCCGACCAAGGGCTTAAGTCCGAAGTCGCCAAAAATCCAGGTGCTCTAAACCAGCCCTGGTCACCTTTCGTATCTGAATCTGCGCCAGATAAGCCTAAAGAACAAAGAACTATGATCCAAACTTTCGTTGATTGGGAATTTAAAGAGGCTTGTAAACTAAAGGCGCAGCAGGACAAACTAAAAGCGTGTCTGAATGAACCAGTCGAAATCCCAGAATCCGAGGGGTTACTGTTAGAATATGAACCTTCCGAGCAGCAAAGTCTGAGTAAGTGTGAAGAGAAGTCCGCAGAGGAAATTCAAGAAGTGCAATTTGGAGATTTTGAGAAGTCTGAAAAATCCGAATACAACTTGACAGCAGTGGTAACGCTAGAGTCAAATACAGCTGAGGATCCTGTGACTATTGCATGCTCTAAGGGGGGAGAAAAACATGAAAATATTGACGTAAAAGAAACGGCAAATACACCTATAGATGCTCCAGAGTCAAAAACTTGTGACGAAGATATTAAAAAAAATTGGCGGCAGACAGAAGAAACAAGAAAAAAGAGGTACCAAGAAGTGAAGGAAGAGAAGAAGCACAGGAAGGAGAAACGGCCGCTAGCAAACGAGCAGAAAACTTCTGTTGAAGCAAAACGTCTCGAAAGTATACACGTGGAACATTCTGCTCAGTATCCAGCAGTGTGGACTGCAGAAACGTACGCCGAAGTTGTTAAAGGGATAGGACAACAATTTGTGCAGGATGGACTGGAGGTGTCCCAAATGGAACTACCTCACACTTCACAGAAAGAGTTAACTCCCGAGAGGATTGCTGTGCAACAAACAGGGGACCTGTCTGAAGAAGCAGCAGACCATTTCATAATAGCATCATCAAGTGCAATGATTGAAGATGAGACCGAACCAAAAGTTCAGAGAGCAGCGATATCCTGGGCAACAGTTGCAGGTCAGATCGTTCCAGAAAATCAAAAATGTAGAGAAGAACTCAAAGCATATGAACGAGAATGTAGAACTTCTTCAAGACCAGTTATAGTTGTTGTCGACAATATACCAGAGGGAGACATGGAAGCAGTTGTGCGGGTAGATGCTGAAGGTTTCGTTGAATGCTTCTCGAAGAAGGAAAACCAACTTCCAAGGCGCTCAAGGTCAAGATCATTGCAACCAACTGATGAAGAAACATCCGAGCCGCCGCAGGAAGCTCGGAATCGCAAGCAGAAGATGAAATTGAAGAAACTTAGAGATAAGGAAAGCGCGATTAAAAAAGAAAAGCGGGTAGAGAGTGAAAAACCAAGTGAAGTTTCATCAGATGCTGAGGTTTCTTTAGAGTTGCTCGAACCCAAGAAGAAAAACAAATCAAGGAAGCGGAAAACGAAACAAGGAGAAGACAGCGAGGTTGGGGAGCAGAAGGAAGAAGATACTCCGAAGCATGTTGAAGTGGGTTCTTTCGTCACTGTGGAGCAGAAGCGACTCGATAATGCACCCATATTAGAATGTGATAAAAATTTCCAAGCGATTCAAGAGATACCTGTTACTGAAAAGACACAATTTTCAGAAGCAGAAGTAATTAGACAGAAAGAAGAAATTCCTGCTTCTAAGTTAATACAAGAGGAGAGTCCATCCCAAAAATCTTGGCTAGAATTAGCTTTGGAGGAGGAGCAAGTTAACATTGTACCAAGAGAGCAAGAGGCAGAGAATATCGCTTTGCAAGAAGAAGAGCCTTCAGGGAGTTCTAAAATTGAAACGCAACTTACCCTTTCCTGGGCCTCCATAGTGAGTAGCTATGTTCCAGAGCGTAAGAGTAGTAAGAAAGAAGAAAAAATAGAACCCGCGGTCGTGAGACAATCACGTGAGAAACAAAGGCCGATTATAAAAGTTCAAGAAATTGAAGAAAATGAGCCTGAAGTGCAGGCTGATGAAGAAGGCTTCGTGGAGTATCTTTCCAAAAAGGTGAAGCATTTAAGAAGAAGATCGCGGTCAAAGTCGGAGCAAGCAGAGATAGACACTGCTGCACATGAAATTGATTTTGAGGAAAAATCAGTGAAGCAAAAGAGACCAAGAAAACCTAAAAAGGTTAAGTGTGAAGAAGAGGGCGATTGGTCCGTAAGAGAGGAGCCTCAGCAGAAAACACCTGTGGAAGAAAAGGAGAAGGCTGAGATGGAGTTACAGCAACAGAAGCAAGATGAACCTGAACAGCTTAAGAAGATGCTGGAGCGAACAGAAATGCTTGAAACTGAGACAACTTCAGGAACTCCAGAGGAGACTAAAGCCCAATGGACTAGTAGTTCTTGGGCTGCCGTTGTGGAAAGTTTCATTCCTGGTGTCAACCTAGAGCCAGAGCCATTCCTGACGGAGTCTAGACCTACACGACAAACACTAATCACAGTACAGAAAATGCCACAGGTGCAGCCGGCCGCACATGTAGGCGCGCAAAGTTCTCTTGAATCGCTGTCAAAGCAAGGAAAGGTCAGACGTCGATCCAGATCAGGGTCCGTAAATTTGGAGAGTGACGCTGAGGTTGGTAAATCATCAGTGATCTCAGTGGAAGAGGAGATTCCTGAGAAGAAACTGAAGAAGAAAAAAACGAAGAAGCAGGTTTACGAGGAGGCTGTGGAGGCTGAGCAAAAAGGTGTTCCTCATGTGGCAAAAACTGAGAAAAAGAAAAAGGAAAAGCGGGCTAAGGATGGTCACATAGAAAAACTGACTGAGTGCGGAGAAAAATTGGCGAACCCGTCAGATGATGCAAAAATTCCCCTGAAATCCTTGAGTACTGAAACGCAATTAGTAAAAGTGTCTCAAGAGCAAGTTTCTCCTGAACTTGCCTTGGAAACAGCAGATGACAAGGAGACTGCAAGTGAAGTGTCCACAGAAGCACTTTCTATTGATCGATTAGAGCCGCAAGGGATAAAATTTTCTACGGAGTCCCAAATAACACAGTTCCAAATTGCGGCATCCAACATGAAAACCAAATTAGTGAAGCCGATGGAGCAAAATGTCGTCGCACAAGGTGGAGTTACCATCTTGGAATTACCCCAACTTCAGAAACCTGAAGATACTTCAGAGACTTCACACAATTTGGTAATTGTTGGCGGTAAGATCGAAGAGCCTGTAAACCCAGTCACAGAAGTTGTATCCTCACCGAGTGCACGCACCTTGTTGGAGTTGCCTTCAAGTAAAGTGAGCTTGCCACAACAACACGGTCTTATCGCGGGAGTCATTCTTGAGAAAGTTGTAAAACCAGCAGCGGAAATCATTTCTATGCAAATTGGACAAGCAATCACTGAAATAACCGACAGTCCGCAACTTCAAGGAACTTTGCGAGGTTCTGGAAAGATTTCTGAAGAAGTCGCCAGTAAGTTTGAACTGCTCGAGGAATCTGAGGCAATTGTTCCCTCTTCTCAGAGTTATCAAGGGGGCTGCATGAATGAACAACAGACTGCGGATACAATTAGTGAACAAATGGAAGACCTTAAAGCAGGACAATCACATAATATAGATGAGATGGCTCCAGAAGTTGTGACTATAAAAGCTCCCGTTGTGAGGCTTTCTGAGGCTTTTGGTATATCCGCAGAGAGTGAAACTGGAAAACAGAACGAGGGAACAAGAATCGTACCTGTTCAAGATAGAGCTACGGAGAACGATTTTGTGGTTTTAGAGGCGAAAGATGTATACGAGATCAACCGGATGATGTTCCTCACGCACTTGTACTGGGACTCGGAGTTTTGGTACGACAAATATGACTGCAATGCCGGAGAGCAGAGGTGGGCGCAATTATTGTCGAGGACAATGCAAGATGAATCAAAACTACCAGTCGATGTGTTACCATGGGCTTTTGAATCTGAACAGAGCGAATTGGTGGCTGTCAGAGAACAAACTGAGTCGGTTAAGAAAGTTGAGAAGGCAGAGATTTCGTCCGATATCCCACAGAGCTGCTTCGAAGAGAATGAACTTATTTCTAAAGACAACTCGGTGAAGCAAGTAGATATCACAGAAGTGGGACAGCCGGAGTTTTCTGAAGAGATTCCTGGTATTGCAGTTAAACTATTAGCTAGTGGGAAAGAAGTAAAGTTATCTGAAGAAGAAGTCCAAGAAGCCGAAATCTTTACTGAGAACACAGTTGACTCTTTACACATGAATTTGTTTGAAGACGGTGCTGCTTGGCCTAATTATCACGACTATATGACGGCCGAGTGCTTGTACAACATCTATCTATCTACTTTAGCTAGAAAAATTGAAGAGCCTAAGGAACAAAAGCAATCGCATCCTCACTTCGAGGATGGAGACAATGAAGACCCAGGTACTGGATCTGGTGAGAAAGCATCGCCTGCTCTAATGCCTGGCGGTCATATGTTCTCCACATACATAACATGCGGCACTCAGTGCATGTCAACAGATCTTCCTGGTGGCATTGGCCACTGGTTAGATCAGAGTACATATCCCACTGAGTCGACTGCGACTAACACACTAATCATGTCTTATGAAGATCCCCACACCTATTCCTGTCTTCCTACACATTCTGAAGTCCCAGTTTCAACCCCCTGCACCAATTTAGCACTACCTACAGCATCAGCAGCAACGACAGCAGAAGTGACCACAGAAGTAAGACGCACCGAAGGCTTCAGCGAGCAGAAGGTGATAAGCCTAAAATTTGTTGTAGTTTTTGTGTGGTTTTTGTTTGCATCACTACTCTAGTGTCTACCCAGCATGTTTAGGGACTAAATTTTCTAAGCCATGTCACCCATGAATGCATCTTATTGACTTGAATGCATATCCCACTAAAATTAGCGCTTGGTTTTTTTTTGCTTTTTCCTTTTGATAAGACTTGGACCAAATTAGGCGCTTCTGCCGTTGCGCTGCCGTGTGCGTGACGAGCAGGAGTTGCGCGACCACATGTGCTACTATAGCTGAGTTGTCAGGAGAACCCATCAAAATCACATTGAATTAGCATAAAATAGAACCGAAAGGATTCACAGCCAATGTTCTTAGTGATTACTCGAATATAAAATCGCATAGTATGCATTGGCCGGTGGAATTGAATTTATACGAAGTGCTACAGTTCTGGTATTTGTTGGCTAGGGAAATTTATGGCATTTGGTTGTTAACGGAGAAGGAGCTTTATTTCGGTAAGTTCCCCATAAGTTGTGGAAATTTAACATTGCAAATGATCATGAATAACTTCTTTAAATGCATGCCATATTCGCAAAGTAATGGACCGTAGGTTCGCGAAATTAATCTAAAATATCTGGACCACACAAAGCCTTCTGATATCATCAGCTTCAGGATTTTAAGGAATACTTTCGATTCGCTTGAAAATGGCTGAGGTAGCATTGTGGTCAAATTTGGTTCGAAATTAAAGCTTATCTTACGTTTTGGAAATTTTCAGTTTAATGAAGCCTAAGCGTCTGCATGTCCTTTAATCAGTGTGTTTAGGTGGAAGCAAAAAATAAATAATAATTCTAACCATAGCATAATTTTGAGAATGAAACTTAACCCCCTTTATACAGCTTTACATGTTTTATAATTTTTCATTTTGAGGAAGCTCCCATGTAACGGCTGATTTTGTGTTTTCTTTTTAAAAAGCCGAAAAATCATGAAACACACTACTTTTCCAATCTAATATTTTTGTTAAAAATATTGTTCCATAGGAAGTGTTATTGCAAGAAATAGATGACTTGCTTCAATCGCTTACATCAGCCGAAAACGGGATTGGTAGCTTGCCAAACAGCAGTCTCGAAAGTATGCTGCAAGGCCTGAAGGTAAGTCTGCAATTGCCTATCTTACTCCCTTGGTTGATGGTTAACATCTGCTTACCATTAACACGAGCATGCCCATTTTGGCGTATAAAATCCAAAAATTTATGCCCATGATCAGACACATTTCTTTAGACAAGTTGAAGGACACGTTCCTTTGAGTAGAGAAATCCAAAACGCTAGTTTATGGCCCATATGGAAACTAAACAGTTTACTGAAAAATTTTAGCTGATCCTGGACAACCTGGAGCTGCACAGGCAAGAAGCGGGGCGCCTAAGGAGTGTGAGTCGCTGCTTACCAGTTGATCCTGCTACCGATAGGATCCTGAGTGGCATTGAGAACCGATTGGAATATCTGACACTGCGCGCCCAACAGGGTGTTAGCATGGTTCAGGTTTGTACGAACAACTTTTTTTATAAAACATTTGTATTTCGTAAGCTTATTAAATATACCACCAATAGCAATAGCGTTACAATTACTCTCTAAAATTCGGAAAATCTACTTATGGAGTTAAAGTCAACGCTTCATCTTCCCAATATAAGCAACTTAATAAGCAATACTTTATCTAAGTCTCCAGTGAGTAGTGAAATGTCAAAATTAGACCTTTGGGCTAACGTTGATTCCATTGTTGCAAAATGCAAAAGTTTTTACTGATTTCTTGCAGCAAGGAGATAAAAACTCCACTGGTGAACTCAAATTCAGTTCTAGCCTGGTCTAACGAGTCACCGATTCCAAACTTAATATCACCGGTCAGAATATGTGAAATACGACAAATACTTTGTGACGCTTATGTTTGATTAAAACCTCTAGAACTACTCAATACAGTATTTTTGACATATTGTAATGTATGAACATACATTTGTTTCTGCCACCGTAACTCCAAAACGATTAGACCGACTTTCACAAACAAAATCTTATGGTCATTATAAATAACAAAAAATCCCACTCAAAAACTGGAAATTATACTTATCAATTTTAGTTTTGCAAGTGAAGACGGTTGAAACACGGGGACGTACAATGATGCCGCATGAAATAACGCTATAACGCTTATCTCACTTTCTAAACCCGAGAAGAGGCCTTATTTTGTCTGTGACTTTATTGTGCATCTTAATAGAAAATACAACCATATGGTGCTATTACGCATTCGTCAGACAAAAAACTGTGGAGGTAGAAAGATAGCAAATTTCCCCTTTACAAATTATTATTGCAGATATTACTTTTTGTCAGGGACGTGAATTTTAACTAAACTCTGCGTGACAGACTAATGACAGAATAGTTTCACTCCAGAACTGAAACTATTCATCTAAAATTAAGGAATAGTTTCACTCCAGAAGTGGAACAATTCATCTTATGACAGTATAGTTTCACTCCAGAAGGCAAACTATTCTTCTGATAACGGAATAGTTTCACTCCAGAAACACAACTAAATTAAAAATATTAGTTCCCATTCTAATTCTGATTCTGCTCCCGTTTGCTTTTCAAGTCATTTGTACTCAGTGTTCCCTTTTATTTAGTTACCATCCAGTTTTGTTTCTGCGCCAGTTTTGCTACAAACAATTCCATCCAGTTTCAATTCTGCTACAAAGAAACAATTCTCGTATCAGAAACCGAACTGAAACCGTAGTTTAGTTAAAATTCACGTCCCTGCTTTTTGTTAACTTATTGTAAAAGGAAAATTAACCATATTATGTCCTACAAAACTTACAATAAAACAGTTACAGTTGTCAAACAATGTGGACATAGCACTGGAATCTCTTTGGAGCCTCAACTGCCAAATACAGTCGCATATCGATTAAGCGTTTATACATCATATATATATCATCAAAATATCAGGTCATCCCTTAAGAAATGAGACAAATTTGAACTTTTTTGTTTTATATATATTATTCATTTCAAGCTGCGACAAACCCTTTGTTCATCCCTTCGAAGACACTGTTTGAAAACGAAAGCAAAAAGCAGCAAAGTAGTAGATTGGCAAGAAAGTTCTGTCATTTTTTGATTACTTCACTTAATACACTTATTCTTTCGTTGTTCGTTGTATTATTCGGATTATTTTGATAACAATCGAAAACTAATATTATGTTACACATGTTCATGTTTTAGAACTTCTCACCTCCCTAGCCCCTCAGAAGATGTTTAAAGGCTACAATAATCATTTCAATCTCTCCAAATCAAATTCATAGCCATAAAATTATTGAAAGGAGATACAAATAGGGGGGCATACCCCGAAAACGGTGCGTGATGGGGCAAAATGGAGGTTATATTCGGATTCAGGACGCTATTTTACATAAGAATCAGCAGAAATGGTGTCAGGGTCGATTTTCATGCCATACAGTGTTATCACAGTAGATCGCTATTGTGATTAGTTAACTCGTTTAGATACGAAAATATGCGAACTTCGTCCAGCATAATATAATAGAAAAGTATTGTTTTCCAACATGACAATGTCAGACCCCTCATGTGGCTTTAACGACGAAGCAGAAGCTACAGGCACTTGCCTATTTGACTATCACCTGTCCCTGTCAATGAAAAACTTCCTTAATAGAGAGAATTCAAAAATCTCCAGGACATTCGGAAGGCTGTGATAGACTTCTTAGCTTCAAAAGACCGGGTTTGCTTTACATCCGACATAAATGACTTAGCTAATAGATGGAGGAAGATTATAAAAAACAATGGCCAATATATCACTAATTAATGTTCTTTCTAAAATTGAATTTCCCTAAGAAACGACAAAATTTTCTTTCCAACCTAATGCATGGGCTGTTCTCGAAGATTCAGGTCCTCAACTTTTAATGAAATGAGTTGTTTGCTGCAGCAACCGAGTTTTTGAAAACCCCACATTGTTTTGTGTGGAAAACACATTTAAAAATCTAGAATGTAATTTGCTTTCCTAAAGAACGACATGACCTTACATTTATTTATGTTGAGTTCCAAGTCATTGTGCCTACACCAAGAATAAAATACTTAAGTTGGTCCAAACCAATTATAGCTTCTTTCCTTGACTCTAGAAAACTCGTGTAAATACATTTTGTGTAGGCTGTATTTGTGACAGTCAAGTGGCAATATTTTTTTTTTAACAGAAAAGCGAACGGTTTTAGTCACGAAAAACTAATTTTTCCGAATTGATCTCTTTGCAGAGTGCAATGGAGGCCCAACAGAAACGTCACCAGGAAATTGAGAACTACCAGGCTCATCTGAGCGATGTTGAGCTCTGGTTGGATTCTACTCTGAAGCAGTTGAAGGCCATCGACCAAATTAAGGATGAGAAGGAATTAAACTTGCAGCTGAAGACTGCTCAAAATCTGATCAAGAGTTTTGCGGACAAAGAGGAATCCTTACTAAAGTTCTTGGAAAAGACGAAGTCCCTTGAGAAATACTTAGACGTTAGAGATTTGGCTGCGACCCTGTCAGAACAGCTCACAGCCATCATAACTTTGCTGAGAGAACAAGTGGTTGCGACCACAAGTCGTGCAAAAATAATTGAGTCAAGACTATTTGAAATCCGAGAAAGGGAAAAGCAAAAAGAGAAAGAAAAGGAGCAAGAGCCGGAACCTATTAGCGCGGCGTCTACCATCGACTCTAGTCCAATGCCAGAAGAGGAGGTGAAGTTTCAACCTGTGACTGCTGTGGCTGACACACAAACTAGCGATAGTCTTGCTGCTCCAGAAGTAATCACAAAGACAGAATTAGCTGAGGTTGAAGCCCAAACAAGCTTTCCACTAGAACAACAACCCTCTGAAATCCAGACCTTTGAAATGTCTGTACAAACCCAAAAAGAGCGCAAGCCCACAGAGAATATTTCGGTGGTGCAAAAAGTGCTTGAAGGAAGGGAGACTATTCAGATTGACAGAAGTTTGAATAAAGATGTCACAGAGACTCCGGAGGATGTATTTGTTGAAGCGAGATACCACCACCTTCCACGTGAAGAAGTGTCCAGAGCCACTGAGCTCGTTCTAAGAAATATTCCAGAATCGTTTGAGACGACATTTGTGGAGCCAGACGAGTCGACCACTGAAGTCGTAGTAGATCCCGATGGCACCAAGCGAATAATCGTGAAGAAGGTTACTCGTGTCCGGCAAGAAGTGGTTCAGAGAACAAAGCAGCAGCAAATAAGTTCCCTAACGTCGGGAGAAGATAGCCTTTCGAGAACGCATACGATACACCATGTAAACCTCGAGAGTAAAAAAGTCACTGAAACTACCAACGATGACAAGGGGTCAAAGACGGTTACTACCACGCACGCCAAAGGCAGTGTAGCGGAAATGAAGCCGGAGGGAGTGGTTGTGCGTGAATTTGAAATGGAACCCCAAATTAGAGAGTTTACAGCAGGAGAGGGTGTAGCCACCAGCGAAATCATACTGGAGGCGCCCACCGTTGGGCAGCAATCTAGCATTAGTGCGGTTGTGCAGCACGTTACTCGAAAAACTATTCGCAAGGCAAAGAAGATCATTAAGCGCGTCGTAATTATCGATGGCAAGGAACACATTACGGAGGAAGTTGTAGAGGAACCTGAAGAAGTGGAAATCACCGAAGAAGAGCTTCCTCCCAGGGTCAACGTAAGCGTTATCCGAATGATAAATGGTCAAGTTGTTTCGGAGGAAGAGTATGCTCGGTTTGTGCAACAGCAAGACGAGCAGCCTGAAGAAACAGAGCCAAGAATAGAAGCAATTGAAACTGCTTTCGGAATGCCTGTCTCCAGAGAAGTTAGGATTATCCCAGAACATGCCCCGCCGGCAGTTGAAACCATGAGTGAAGGTATCAAGAAGCCGGAGGAAATCACTGAGAGAGAGTCACAGGTATTAGAATTTGACAGAGCACCAGTAGAATTGATATTTGACAAAGCACCAGTAGTAGATGTAACCGAAACTACTTCTGCTAACGTTACAGAATTAGCTCTAGAAACACATAATTCAGGCGCACAAGAACAAATCGTTAAAAAAGTCATAGAAAAAGAGCCGGAGGAAAGTTTAATAGATGTGACTGACATTTGGCCTACTGAACACCACCTTCATGCGACAACAATCGAAATTTTAGAACATCAGCAGAATTTGGCACCGCCAGTCGTAGAGGTTGCTGAGAAGCTTTCAACTGAGGAATACGAAATCATTCAGGAGATGGAGGAAGTTTGGCCTGAAAACGAACAGACTGGGAACCATATTGACCTGGAGAAACCCCAGTATGATCCGATAGAACAAGTTCTAGACGATATCTCTGAGGAGGTAACAGCCGAAGAGCCCTCGCAAAAAATTGAAGAACCTATCCAATTTGAACCGACTAAAAAAGTAGCTAAACCGGTAGAGGACCTGACAATATGCACTACTGACGCAAAATCACGTGTTACGGACCTTTATCATATTAAAGTGAGAGAAACTGAGCCAACACAAGCCTCTACAATAGAGTCCCATGAAGTTGAGTTATCAGAAGAGGTTCAGACTGAAAAGAAGGTTGAGTCAAAAGAGAAGCCACAGGCTGCATCGGAAGAAACACAACACCAGTCTCTGTCTGAGACCGAGTCTTCTGTGGTTTCGCCCTCATCTTTGAAGCCTGCAAAAGAAGAAGAAAAGGGTCCGCTACCACCTGGACCACCAGGAATGCTGGCAGTACAGCCAGACATCCACTCCATCACTCAACTTTTTATTCAAAGCGAATCGATACCACAACCCCCTCGTAAGCTGATCACTATCACTGCGCCCACGGTAGACCATACCGCTGACAGCGTTCTGAAGGTTAAAATGGAAGGGCTACCAGCTCAACCAATGAAAATCAATATGAATATCATTGAGACGGTGTCAGGTTCTCCGATAATAACTGAAACTGAGGAGCGCGAGGACACTACTTCTCGAAGCGAGATGGAGCCTGAGACGAAACGACATCGAAAGAGGAAGAAGAGAAAGGAGAAAGAAGTACTTGAGCCTAGTGAGGACGACTCCATAGCTCAAGAAATTTCGACTCCAGCACCAAAAGACAGCGCTCCCGAAGAAAGAGAAGAAGTAGAAGAAAGACAAGAGCAAGAAGTAAAGCCAGTGGAAGAGGTTGTGGAAGCGGTCTTAGAACTTATGGAACCGCAACTAGAGTCGATAAAAACGTTAACATCGGAGCAGGAATCCGCCAGGGAAACTGGATATGAACCAGATGATAAGACGACTGGGGCTGAAGAAGATGAGTTAGACAAGAAGAGCAAGAGGAAGAAGAAAAAAAAGCAAAAAGTGAAGGCTAAGGAAGACGAGGAATCACATGTGCCAATCTCCTCAGAAGAGCCTAGGGAATATGACACCCCTGACCTCAGTGTAGATGAAGAAGGGAAAATCTATGAAGAAAAAATCGAAGAACTTAGTCCAGATAGTACCTATTCCAGTATTCCTGACATGGTACCCGTCAAAATTGTAGAAGAGGCTGTCATCTCTCCGGATTCAGGATCACCTAGACCAGTTATGGCTGAACTCGTCATACCAACAGAAGTTCTAGAAGTTGCCTACGTGGAGGACGAAGAGCAACAAACGACCCCGCGGGAAGAAGAAGCTCATGCGGAGGAAGAAATAGAGACAACCAGGATTCAGATGGAGCCCCGGTCAGTGCAAACATCACCTGAACATCTGCTCATTACAGATGTATCTCAGCAAACTAGTATAGAAGTCCCTCTCGAATTTCAGGAGGAAGAAGCACAAACAGTCATCGTTGAGTCTATAGAAATCGAGGTCCAAACAACTCCTAGAGAAGAAGAGAGGCCCCCCGTCGGGGAACCACTTGTTATGAAAAAAGAAGTGGAAGTAGCTTCTGAAGAAATCCAGACAGACGAGTTGTCCCGAGCAGATGTCGAACAGGCGGTTCAAGAAACACCAGAAACAAGTGAGATTTCTAGTCAGACTATTTCGGTTACTACAAAAGAACAGGAACTTCAGACATCTCCAGTAGAATCACCACGACGAGCATTGGTGGAACTCGAAACTTCATCCGAGGACGTAGTAGTGCCTGTGCTGATAGAAGTAGTGGACGATTGTATTAGAGAACTTCCGGATAAAACCACTCCCACAAAGAAAGAAGTAGAAACCTCTGATAAGCAGACAGCTACAGATGTGGTCGTGACTGCACATAGAATAATGCAAACGTCTCCTCGGGAAGCCGAGGAGCTTGAGGAATCATCAATATCGACATCCACAGAACAGTATGATATAGAAGTTCAGGCAACGCTAACACTTCCTTCACAAGCCGATATGGCAGGCGCTGAGCCGTTGGTGTTTGAATACTCAAAAACCGTAGAAATGCCGCACAAAGAGGAACGCATTCCGGAAAAAGAGAAAGATAAGAAAGAGAAAAAGAAGAAGACGGAGAAGAAGTTACCTGATGTAAATGTGAGTGTAGAAATCGATAGCAGACTGTTGCCAGGTGCTCAAATTGCGACAACAAAGGACTTTTTAGAAAAGGAGCAGCGGACTGTCCCGTACTTTCCCAAGAAGGCTCTTGAGCACTCGGACATCGTAGAACTCACCACAACAACAACAGCTGTTTATCCCGGGGACATGCAAGCGTCTCCTGAAATTGTTGGACTCGAACAAGACAAAATTGTCATTACTCTGAGACCATCTAGGTCCCGTCCAACGTCATCAGTAACGATCGAGGAAGTTATGTCGCCAACTGAGGTATTTGACACACCATTGACTCCGGGCCCGGAACTTGAACGTGCCTGCGTCACTGAAAACGTGTGGCCAACAGCACTTGGAAGACACGCAAGTGAAGCTTCACAAAGCCTAATAATGAGCGAATTATTCCCTCAGTATCCTGAAGGACAAACCACAATTTGGACGCAGACCAACAACGCGATAGGAGATCGTATGAGGCATTTGGTCGATTGTCAGAAGCCAACCCCTTTGAGTAATGTTTTGCATTTAGCCACTCTGAGTGAACAAATCACCGAGGAGCCTGTCGAAAATAGGATTCGCGTTGTATTTGACGCTTTGCAAAACCTGGAGGAAGCGATTTCCCGTCGAGATGTGGTAGTCATCCAAACAACAGTCGTTACTATCATCGAAAAAGTGTCGACGTGGCTGGAGACTATCGAGTACCGTGTGTACTTAGTACGACAGCAGTCGAGCGACGGTCCGAGCGAGGAAAAAATCGACGAGTACAACCGTCTGAACAGCGAAATTTCGATCATCAAGCAAAATATTCAGAATATGGAAAACCTCCTGGGGAAAGATGATGTGTTTGATGACGAAAACAGCCAGGAGCAGATGTTCAGTTGCGTCAAGATCTTAAAAGATCACCTGGCAGCTGTTGAAAATGTCACAAAGGAAAGTGAAGCTCAAGACAGTCAAGACCTGGAGAGATGGAACGAGTACGTGATCCTAGTGCAGAGAACTACGATGCTTCTTTCTGACCTGCAGGACCGTTACGATGAAATCTTGTCCCAGGACAGTACAATTGAAAACAAATTGGCGAACTTAGATGAACTCGAAGCTCAGAACCGGCAAGAAATGGTGAAGCTCTCTAGACTGTTGAGCACATCCAGGGCATTTCTACGAGACTTCCCTGGAAAGAAGATCCCTGACGACATATACACTGCTCAAGAGGCCAACAAAAATCTGGAGAACAATATCATTCTGGAACGAGATCGACTATTGCAGCTCCAGTCTTTGGCCGAAGAATATGAGCAGACATTAAAAGAGTTCGCGAACATCAGCCTTCTAGCTGACAAGTTGGTGGATGGTCCGATCGCTTCTAATTCCTTGGAGAAACTGCACGAGGAAATGCAGAAGCACCGCAAGTTCTTCGTGAACCTCAGTCATTGTCGTGCGATTCTGGAGTCTCTCGAGGACAATATCGATCAAGAGACCAAGGAGAAACACGCTGAGCTCCACAGAGATTTGTACCAGCGCGCCACTGTAACCTTGGAAAAGGCAGCGGATCGCGCACAAAAGCTGGCACTTGCGGCGTCACGATGGACAGTGTTGGAGAAGGGAATGAAGGATGAGCGACAATGGTTACAAGTAGCTCAACAGAGGGTCCCAGACCTGTCGGCAGTCACCTCGGCCGACTTTGACCAGTACATAGCATTGTACCAATCTCTCAATGCAGACATATCACACCACTACGTAAAGATGTCACAACTGTCGAACGTTGCAAACAAACTGCAGGAGCTCGTCAATGCACCCAACTTGGTCGAGGAGAGCAACGAACGGTTGATCATTCTCCTAAAATTGCGCGAGGAAGTCGCTTTATACCTACACCGCTTGCTGCTGTTCCGCGAAACCTGGAACCAATATGAACAGCTGACCGACAAATTAGACTGCTGGATCAAGGATGCTGAGAAAGAGCTGGGCCAAATTAAAATACCACAGGATCCCAGAGAGCAACCCATTGAGCATATGCGCCAGTTCTGGGAAGTAAAGGCACAATTCGAGATGCACAATAACATCCGTACTGAAGCTGGAGGAGCCTTTGAAAAGGCCCTACAAATAATTCCCTTAGCTGATGAGATGCTGCAGAGGCAGTTCCATGCCCAACTCGAGGACAGGTGGCTGACAGTCGCCAGGAAGATCGATACCATCCAGAAAACTATTGTAAGCAGCATATCAAGCCAGGATGTGCCGGTAGAGGAGAAACTGATACTCTTGCAACGAGAGCTGGAGGAGATTCACCTGACCATTGCCAGTATGAAAGGCGTGATTAAGAACGAAGATGAGCTTAATCTCTACATTGAGAGGATTCAGGTTCTGAACAGTAGAGTAGGGATAATCGGAAACGAACTCGGTCGCGTTGGTCTCCAACCCTCAACGGAGCCAGAGAAAATCGGGGAACTTTTCGCTCTTTCACACAAAATTACCACATACATCGCTGAGGAGTTGGAGGGAGCGACTCTCTTAAAGGAACGTCTCATTGCCATTCAAGATGGGATCAATACAATACGCAAGAGTCAAGCGAAGTATGCTATTATCTTGGACGATTGTGAATCCACCGAAAAGATGGGCAGCGAAGCTATTGAGAAGGCAATTTTGGACTGCCAAGAGATAGGGGAGAATCTAGTAGAGCAATGGCAAGAGATTATGCGGATAAGGCAATTACTTCACACTCTGCCTATGCGACTGAGGATGTCTGTGTCACCAGTGAAGCTGGAGCGGGATATCTCCCAGTTACAGGACGAGCATGCGTTCTTAGAGACCCGCTGTGGCAACATAATGGGTCTGCTGCGCAACAGACTAGTATTGTGGAAGAGGTACGAACGGCAACTTGAACTAGTCCACGAATCTGTCCAAGAGACAGACTTCATGATGGAGCTGCTTAAAGTCCACGGACAAGTTGACTATGAGCGTTTGAGAAAGGCCACCGAAAGACTTGAGGTGAGTTCAGATAAATCTTAGAATCTAGAGAAGTCTAAAAGTTTAATAGATACTCGCTAGGAACTTCTGTAGGACTAACAAATTTTGCGATAATTAGACGTTGGGAGTGTCTTGAAAACAAGCGTCTCATTCTTGCACGCATTGGCAGATTTAGTACTCATAATTTGCAAAAAATCATGAGAAGCGCGACTAGATGGACCGAGCATTCCATCCCTGTATTAGGATATGACCCACTAATTTCACTTTGTCTGTAAAAATTGCTTCCTAGGAAACAACACAAGCAGACAGGTGGCGAGAAGTTTCATTTCACCTTTCTGATTGTAGAGCCCTGCTATTGTTCGTGGGGATAATTGATTTTCTGGGGTTGCCCCACTTCAAGGAAAAAGTGTTTATCTAAGCTAGTGGTAGAGACCGGGCGCGCGAATTTGCGTTTTCCTGACTATACATCTACTGTATCCACACCACCCCCATCCACCGTGAGTACTTCTCATGTTTAGAGTTAGAATTGAGGTCAGATTTAAAATTAGCGTAGATCTCCCATGCCATCTCAGTGCGGTGAGAGCGGGCCCCCTTCCCACAATTAGAAATCATTGTTTTCAGAACCTAATGAGACAGTTCAGTTCTATTTTAGCAGGCGTTAAAGATGCACTGAAACAACCGCCAGCAGTGTGGTTTGCTCGCGTAATTACCTTCGTTATCTGGTCTGGCTGTCATTGTCTCCACTGATAACAACTGATAGTTCCGGTAGTTTTCTCTCTGAGTCATTATTGTAGAGCGAGAAGTGGTACTGACAGAAACTTATTGTTTTGCACTTTTGTAATTTTCAGGGGCTGTCCGACGACATACAAAGCCGTGAATCACTTCTTCAAGAGTTAAAGTCATCTGCCAGGCCACTCATTGACACCTGCGATGGTCCAGTAGCCGAGCAGATAGAAGCTGCAGTTCAGGAAGCCGTGACTGCTTGGAACGAAACTTGCGACAATCTTCATAGTCTTTGTGATAAGTACCAGCGAGCTGTACAGCTTTGGGAGCAATACCGCGAGGCATCTGCCGCCGTCAACCAGTGGGCTGACCAACAAATGGAAACCTTAGACTCTCTGAAACATCCTCTTAATGCTCTGCAGCATGCAAAGGTAAGTCAAACTGTTACTGTTTTTTTATCAGTGATGTGAATTGTGGAAGTGAATCATCTCCAGATTCGCGGAGGCATCTAACTAGGCTCAGATTCGGATGATTTTTTCTTGAATTGCTGTGTGTATGAACTTGTGATGATAATTATGTTAAGTGCACATTTTAAAACGTTTGCATTTAACTCTGCGAGACAATGGAAATGAGTTCATCTTTTATTATTAAGGAAATAACTGAGTGTCTCATCTTTTGGTTGAATCTGCTCAGCAGGATTTTTTGGCTATTTCGTGCATTTTGATGCATTTTGATGCAATTACTGGTATTTATAGAGTTCTAAAAGGTTTCTTTCGCCCCACTTGGAACTGTTAATTCGTTTTTGAACACTTTTATATCTGGAGGGCTTTTCGCCCCTATCCCTTTTTTTCTTTGCTATTCTTGTTTTGAAGCCGTGTTTATACTAAATGCATCATTTTTAGATTCATGCCAAGTATTTGTGCATAATCTGTTTTCCGTGGTAAAAGTGATAAGATTTGTTCACAACTTGAGCACGAAATTATCATCCAAAAACCAGTTTTCGTGGCATTTGTCGCATTTAGCTTCCGCTTATGTTAGACGTTAATCATAAAAATTCTTTTTTTTTTTTTAGAAGAGCGGTTTCCAGTACCCACGTTATTTGTGTGCACAGCACTTGTTTACCGTGACCCAGGCATGGATGCTCGAGAAAAGTTTTATCTCCGAGTAACGTGAGAAGTTTTTATTTGCTCAGCGGCTCCTTTCGAACCTTAAAAAATCATTTTATAGTAATTTGAGTTTTATTCTTTGGTCAATGAACCTGCCAAAGTGAAAGTGCAATCGTACCAATTGGGCTGACTAGTGCTTACTTAGTCGAGTCAATGCTTGCTCGCTGCCCTTCTGTTACTCGGATTCTGCTAGAAAAAGACTTAACTGATAAGAAGCTACATTTCTTGTGCCCATCTTCTTTAATCATAGTCACAAATAGAATTGCAGAGGAAATGCAGCATTGCTCTAAAAATAGGATTAGAATGTTCTATAGTGTCGGTCTTCTTGTGCGCATTCCGCATCTAGAATATCTTTTGACTGAACAGATCTCTACTTGCTAACGTGGATAGCCTGTGAAAATATCCGGAGGATTTCTTCCCGGAAAAACTTGTATCGATTAGAGGCTTGATTTCTTTGCTTTTGGACGGAGACGATTCGCTTCACAATGAAGAATTGATTATTTGCCTGAAATCTGCAGAAGCTTCTCACTTTCTCTATTTCCAGATATCCGAGGAGTCTTTTACTAAACAGAACCAACGGCTAGCCCAGTTGCGTGAGATTGTGAGTCAAATAGCAACAGACGTTGGACTGGACGCATCACATTTGCTTCAGGGTGAATTAGATGCGTTGGGACGTCGTTTACAGGAAGTCAAAGACACGATAACCACCCTGGCAGATGTAGCTAGTAACCAAACTAGAGAGTTGCAAGAAACCAAAGAAAATGTCACGCAGGCTCGAAACTACTTTAGCAACGTACAACAGGTAAGCCGGGGTTAAAATTCGATAAAAATTCAGCTAAGAAATGCAATTATGGCTCCTATGTGTCTGCATATTAGTGAAAAGTTAAACTTATTCAAAGTTTTCCTGTCATTCAACTCGCCGGGGAGAATTTCTTAGCGACGCCTCAAGAAGTTACAAAATCGATTGGATCCAATCCTTCGATTTCGCATATTTATTTCACGACTAATCTGTTCCTGCTTTATTTACAGGATATATCACGGGTACCAGCAAATCCTGCGGATGGAGAAAATCAACTAATTGCTTTGCGAGCTCACCTCTTGACTCTGTCTAAAACCGAGGAACAACTGAAAGAGCTGCACAAAAAGAACATAGACTCTGAGTTGGGCGAAGCTTCAGTCGTGGAAGTCCTGGAGTTGTGGCAGAAGATCTTCCGTGAAACATTCCAGGAGTATCACCGTCTCTCGAATCATCTGATGCGTAGTCAAAATAGTGTCGATGCAATACGATTATGGCGGCAATATCTTCAGCATGTGCAGTCATTCTTGGCCAGTTCTATCCCGGACGACTACTCCAGTCTAAAGGAACATCATCATCTCTGCGAGGTTCATCAGAACCTCTTAACGAGTCAGCAATCCGTCTTATCGCTGTATGCAGACTCTGATTCGGGTCACCCCGTCGACCCGAACTTAGTGGAGCAGTTTAAATTTTTGACAAATTTGCATAATGAAACGCTCTCACGAATCATGGATCGAAACAGTGAAATCGAGACGAGGTTGTCTGCATGGAATAACTACCGCTTGGACTATGCCAACCTGCTAGAGTGGCTGAAGGAACACGAAAAAGAGAAGGCCCGTCTACAGCTCAGGTATATCCACATAAAAAGAGTGCCCAAGTTAAAGCAGCGCATTGAAGCTTTGCTGGATCTAATTTCTGTGGGTGAGAATATGGCTTCTCAACTTAAAGAGCAGCAGGTGAATTTACTCCAGGTCTGTGATGACGCTCTTGCCACTTCAATTCGAATGGAGTTTGCCTCTGCGAATCAGCGCATCAGCAATCTAAAGGCAGCCTTGGCAACATGGCGCGACTTCCTGCTCAAAATCATCGAACGTTCCCACACATATGACAACAAGCTGAAGTTCCTGCAGAAAGAATTCGCCACTGCGAAGGATCTCATGGACGATACCACTAAGAATATGCCGAGCAACATTAACTCCATCCAGGAACGCCTCAGTGCCCTTCGAAACATGAGAATAAAACTATCTGGGCACTTGCCAGAACTAGAAAATTTGAACGTGATTCAGGAAGAGCTGAAGGAGTGCATCAGTCCATTTGACATGAAATCCATCAGGCAAATGGTTTGGATATTATGGCAACAACACGCTGATTTGGACCTGCAGTTGTCGAACTTGATAAACGCAATAGAAGAGCGCTTGTCCTTACACTCGATATTCATTGCCAGATATGAGAAGTTGGCGCGTTGGATGAATGAACTGGAAAACCGCATAAATGAGGATGCCAGCAAGCTAGTAACGCAGGATCCTCAAGACGTTGTAAAGCGCCTCGAACAGGGAATTCAGTCAGAAATGGCACTGCGTGAAAACGAAAGGGAGTGGCTTTTATCCAACGGTCGTGAGTTATTGTCCCTTTATAACAATAAAAATCAAAATGACGACACCATTCGGGCTGATATCCAGCGCAGAATTGAAACTTTGTTAGACCACTGGGAAAGACTGAAGTACGTCTGCAAGCAGCGGTCGGGAAAAATACAGGATCTGAAAATGACTATCCTGCGACTGGAGGAAAAAATAGCCGAAATCAGGAACTGGTTGTTTGGTATGGAGGTTGAACTCACAAGGCCTTTCACCATTGAATCTCACGATCCTGAGGTGCTAGAAAATAAACTTAGAGACCACGACAAACTTCAGCGTGCCATTGAAAAGAAGAGCACCAATGTCGGTGAAGTGCTGAATTTGTGTGAAATGCTTCTCAATGATGTCGATACCTGGAAGGTGCATTTCAACATTCCAACTTTGCAGGCAGGCACCCAGTTTCTCGAAAACAAGTGGAAGAATGTTTGCGGCCTGTCTGCTGAGCGGAAAAAGAAGATATTGGCAATGTGGTCGTTGTTGCAAGATGTACACAGATTTGCGGCAGAACAAGAAGACTGGCTGAAGAAACAAGAGATGAACCTGGGCAGACTAGAGGAAAATCTTGACAGCCTCTCCAAAGAGCAGGTTGAACAGAGGATTCAAAACGTTGAGGCGACGATCGAAGAGATCATATCACGCGAACCTTCTTTCAGAATCCTTGAGCAGTCCTACGCCAAGCTGGCCATGAGTCAGGGTGTAAACCCGGAAAGTGTCCAGAATTTAACCGTTTCAGCTAGGGATGCATTGTCGAGGTGGCGCGACCTGCAACCAAGAGCATATAATGTTCTCGAAGCACTAAACAAGGATTTGAAAATATATCGTGAATTTACTAATTACCACGGAAAAGCGGTAGTGGGATTGACTCAAATTGACGTTGAACTGACTCAAATCCAGCACTTGGTTACTCCAAATGAGCCGGAACGTCCGCAGGATGAATTGAGCAGAATTGAACGGTTGGAAAGGGAACTTCAGCAGATTGATGCTGTCATAAAAAGAGCTGACGCACTAGGCGAAGAAGTTAACCAGAGAATCAAGAAGGATGACGCGACTTGTATTCTTCTTTTGATGGAAGAGTATCGAAGGCTGTGGGCGGACATACATTCGCGTGTAGCAATCGTAAAGAAAGACGTCCTCTCTAGACTCAACGCCCGTGTAAAGGAAATCGACGAGGGTGTTCAAGTGGATACTCTGAAATTTGAGCAAAACAGCGCTATTCAAGTAAACACGCTTCGTAAATTACCGCGTATGACGTCCATAACCGCGAAGGATGCATACATAATGGAGCTGTCCACCGCAATAACCGAATGTCAGGCGAATCTTGACGAACTACAAAACACCGTCAGTGACCAAACGAAGAAACCCAGTCCCCAGAAGATTGCGAAAATTATAGCGAGCTGCCAGTCATCCGTCGAACTAATGAAACACCTTAGCACCCTCTTGATCACTGAGTGCTCCGCCACTAACGAAGAAGGTCAGGCGGAAGCAGTAACCGAATTATCTCTGCGTTTTGATACTCTCCAATCACAGTGGAAGTCCCGGCAGCAACAGGAACAGGATGCCAGGTAAATTTCAATCGATCTTATATCAATGTTCACTGCTTCGCTGGTTTCGGTGTTTCTTAAATTTTCCGAGCCAGTTGCAATCTGTAATATTTCCTTGCTAAAATTGGTTTTTGGTACCCCCTAATCCGCTCACACGATTTTTTCTTTTAACCGCACACACAGGTCTTGCGTTTCTGCTGCTTACAATTTCGTGTGCCCACAGTGAGTAAACTTTACATTAAAATTAACTAAATTTACTAAGCTACGCACACCAAGATAATTATCGTTAATATATGGATACTAACGAATTTTCGCCTTTCGCTGGTAGTGCTGTGTGAACAGTCAGAGTTGATTCTGCGAAAAGCTCGCGTCTTCTAGTACACAAGCAATGATTTCCTACTTTTGCGGCATCGTACATCGCATCGTGAGTACTTCGTGCTCGCTTGAAACTGGAACACCTAGTTTATTATATTCTGCGCGCTCTTTGGATCTCTACATGTAGTCGAAATTTCTCCTCCGAATTTTAACAGTACACAGGCCTACGATATTTCGCATAACAATGCGCGAGCAGCTAGCACTTTTTTGAAAATGTAATGTAGAAATTAAAGCGATTGTATTATTATGAAAAGGCTCTAAAGATGTGTATGCTAAAAAGTCACTACTTTGCAGGGATGCAAATAAAAGTTATTTTCAATTTTTGTAGTCAAAAAAGCACATAGTAAAGGTAGTAGAAGGTCTTCCGGGGATTTAGGACTACGATGCTTACGACTTGATCTTGACTAAATTTATGCGATTTTTAAATTTTTAATTTTTTCGATAACAGTCAAAATTTAACTTTTATTCCTGACTTTTTAGGCAAAAAAAGTTTTTTTCTGATTTTTATTTTTTAAGGCAAAAATAAAAGTAATTTCTTGACTTATTTTTTCAGACAAAAATATAAGTTGTTTTTCGACGTTTATTTTTTTAGGCAAAAACAAGTCATTTTCGCACTACAAATATTTTTAACTTATGTAGATACAAGGAAGAATGATATAACACACTTAATGCTTTATCGATGGTAATTTTTGCTCAAAATACGTTACGTCATCCTAATGACTTTTATTTTTGCCTCAAAAAATAAAAGTCGAAAAACAACTTTTACTTTTGTCTGAAACAAATAAAAGTCAAGAAATGACTTTTATTGTGGCCTTAACAAATAAAAGTCAGAAAATAACTTTTGTATTTGTCTGGAAATATATACAGTGGTGGAAAAAAGTATTCGGATTAAAATATATATGACGAAATCAAAATTATGAAAACCAAATAAAATTAAAGTATCATAAATTTAGCTCATTTCTTTATAAGTAAATAGATGATAACACAATATTTAAAAATATACATTGAAATTCCTGCAACATTAAGAAAATAAAAGAATAAAATTAAGAGAATTAACTTGGAACAGTAAAAATATCGAAAAAAGTATTCGTATTCAGCCTAAAGGTGTGCAAAACCTTAATTCGCTTCCATACCACGTGGTGATTTAATACAAAAAGCTTTCAGGGGAATCTCGAGCATCGCATTTTCTAGCATTGCAGTTTTATACGCATTAAGTTTTGTTTAAGTTGGTGAAGTGTGGCAGAAAATAAGAAATTATGGGTCGTAAAGGAATCGAAAGGACTCGTAAAGAAATAAGGATTATTATAAATTTGCGCGAAAGTGGCAAATCGTTTAAAAGGATTGCCGAGATAGCAAATAGAAACATAAGTGCAGTCCACAGTGTGTAGAAGCGTTTCCACGAAGCGGAGGATTTCAGATGTGCCCCACGAATGGGTTGTCCGCAAGGCTTAAGTCAACATGAGAAGTGGAAAATATTGAGGTATGTAGCTGAAGATCCGACGATAACGTAACGGAGAATTGTCCAAAGGATAAAATATAGCCTTGAATAATGTACTTAAAAGTGAAAGGTATAGATCCCGAGTTGCAAGGAGCAAACCTTTCATTGTTGAAATTATTAGGAACACGCGATTAAAGTTCGCACAATATTTCGAAAAATTCGAATTTTTGGAGAAAAGTACTATTTTATGACGAAAGTGAATGCAATTTATTTCGCTGCGATGATCGAGTTCGCTTTAGAGAAGACCAAATACAGGATTGGATTAAAAACTTTGACTGTGAAACATGGATGTGGTGGGGTCATAGTCTGGCGGTGTATGGCTTCTTCTGGACCTGGTAATCTGGCTTTCATCGACAACAATATGGATCAATGTTTATTTAGGTACATATTTTGAAAAACAACCTAAAGCAAAGTGCTGAGCATTTAGGTCTTGGCAATCATTATTTTCAGCAAGGTAACGATCCTAAGCGCACAACTTACAACGTGCGCCTGTGAATTATTTATAATGTTCCCGATATGCTCAATACACCACCACAGACATGAACCCCATCGAGCACCTGTGGACGAATCTCGAAAAAAGGTTACGGCAGCACAAAATTTCTAATAAATCGGACCTTGAAGCAGCGCTATTAGAAGAATGGGGTAAAATAACAGCTGAATTTACAAGTATGCCAATAGCCATGTCATAGTTATAAGTTCTATGTAAACTGAGTTACTAATACTTTTTTCCACGCTTTTTTCTCTGACGAATTAATTCTCTGAATTTTGTTTTTTTATTTGTTGATTGTCGCAGTACCTTCCATGTATATTCTTAAATAATGTGTTATCATCTATTTATGTATGAAGACATAAGCCGAATTTACTTTTGTTTTACTTGCTTTTTATAACATTCTTCTCATATATTAATCCGAATTCCATCACTGTAAGTCAAAAAAAAACTTTTATATGTTTCTGAAAATTTTAAAACGAGAAAATAACTTTTTGGGTTTGACTTTTATTAGAAAAAGTCACAATCGGTACGGTCCCTGCTATTTTCACTATGTCAAGTCATTAAGAATATCAGATAAAATATCAACGTTCTGTTCTTCACAAAAATTATCATCCATGATATCCTTTTTAGGGTTCCGTACCCAAAGGGAAAAAACGGGACCCTATTACTAAGGCTCCGTCCGTCCGTCCGTCCGTCTGTCACCAGGCTGTATCTCATGAACCGTAATAGTTAGACAGTTGAAATTTTCACAGATGATGTATTTCTGCTGCCGCTATAACAACAAATACTAAAAAAACAGAATAAAATAAATATTTAAGGGGGCTCCCACACAACAAACGTGATTTTTTTTTTGCTCGTTTTTGCTCGATATTGATAACGGCAACAGGTAGACGCTTGAAACATTCACAGAATATCGAGTTATATATATAGAATATATATATATTCACTTTAAAAATAAATAATTAAATTAAAATAAAATAAATATTTAAGGGGGGCTCCCATACAACAGACATGATTTTTTTTGCCGTTTTTATAGATAATGGTACGGAACCCTTCGTGCGCGAATCCGACTCGCACTTGGCCAGTTTTTTTAAATTATTTAAAGAAATAATATGACGAATATTCGAAAACATAGAAATCAATTTGAAAATATGAAATTACATGCAACAATTTTTGTTGTATCACCGATAATAATGTATTAATGTGTTTTAAATGAGTATTAGGATTGGAAATGACGAAAAAGTGTATTACCGTTTGCTAGCCACTATTTTACAAATGAAACACGTTCGCGATGCCGGCCTATATAACGTGATTATAATAAAAGGTTTTCTAATCTTATACCGCGATCTTGTGATAATTTGAATCTTAATTTTGCAATATTTGACCGTAAGAGAAACTGGAAGTCGATCGTTTGAAATGTCACACACCTGCCAGCACGTGTAAAAACTATAGCAAGCATGCTTAATTAGACGTGTGACAAATAATGATGCGAAAAATTGACTAAGATGTAATTTCATTCTCTTTTTTCAATGTTGTTAATTTTACAGCGAAGCGGGCCGACTAACTTGTCCGTTGTGCACACAGCGCAACTGGCAGCAGATTGACAACGATCTTTGGCGGCTAGAGCAGTGGCTGCAATTCGCCGAGGGCACTCAGAAATCGCAATCGGCTCCACCCAGCAACATTGAGCTGCTGGAAGACGTCGTGCAAGACCACCGTGAATTTCTGTTAGACCTCGAAAGTCACAAAAGTATTATTGCTTCCCTAAATGTCGTGGGAGATCACCTAGCGACTCACACGTTAGACACCGAGAAAGCGCAGCGACTGCGCAGTAGACTCGAGAAGGACAACGAGCGCTGGAGTAAAGTGTGTATCAATGCGACCAAGTGGCAGGGACTACTTCAGACCGCCTTGATGGGTAACAAAGAATTCCACCAGATAATCGACGAGTTGTGCAACTGGCTGCAGGAAACTGAGCAGAATATAAAGTCTTCAGAACCCGTCGACTTGACTGAGGAGCGGGCAATCTTGGAGGCGAAGTTCCGAAAATTCAAGGAGCTGAGGGCTGACCTGGAACGGTGCGAACCGCGCGTTGTTAGTCTGCAAGAAGCTGCTGATCAGTTGCTCAGGGCTGCTGACGCCAATGAGGAGTCCACCAGCACGTATACGAGGTAAGCTCTTCAATCTAGTTTGTGGGCGAACGTCATAATATATGCAATCAGACCAAGCGACTATCACTAAGCTGACAGTTTACTTTCATTTAAATTACTATCATGTTCTAATTGTTTCAGAATTGTACCAAAGTGTGAATGTGTCTTTTTGACGCACTTATCGAAGACTAAGTTGTATTTGCTGCCGAAATGTACTCCATGAATCGAACAAGTTGTGTGCCAGGTCGGGATGAATTAGTTGATGTGGATCGTGCAAAATTTGATTCGCTCAGAAAATTGAGCTTTATTATATTTTGTAGGTACTTAAAGCCAACTTGTAAGGAGAGGAAACGTATCCACCTTCGACCACTTTCTCAGCGTGCTTTTATGCGAGGAAATTGGTTCGCGATCGGAAACCCCGTTGTCGCCATTTTTCGTTTCCCACGGACGTGCGTAGTCATAAGAACAGTTTACGTTTCTGGTGAAAACATCAATCGGTTACTCAGCGCGATCTAGCACACAACTTAAACCCTCGCCCGTTGAAAGAAATTCAAAAACGGGATTTTGCATGTCGCCTATCTCTAATTTTCCCCCTTCCTAAGCACTTTAGCTTAAATTCATTACAATTCCCCGTTTTTGCGCGATTCATCTTGCATGCTCCTTGCTTGCGCACCTAAGTTCAATCTCCATCTATAATGGCATTTAATTGCATCCATATATTATTTCGGCCGCCCATCTTAACCCCATTCAGCTTCGTTCATGAAACAGAGTTGTCGGCAAAAAGTTAAATTCAAGAACGCTTTCCAGGTTGACTGATTTGCGACTGCGGCTGCAGTCACTGCGAAGGCTCTCCGGAATTTACATTGTAAAGCTCGGCGCAGTCTTGGGGTACGATAGCGACAACCTGGGCGTGTCCCTACACATGCTCTCGAGCGAGGTAAGAGGAACCAACAAGCCCAGTGCAAGTCGTAGATGCACGGGACTTGATCAAGAGTGCACTTTTTAAGTTCTTGTGTGATAGTGACACCTTTTCGTTTCTTGTTTTTATTATTTTCCTTTTCTTTTATGCAGCTTCTGGAGCAATCCGATTTAAGGAGCCAGCCTTCTGTTCAGGCATCAACACATTCCATTGAGTACGCAAAGTAAATATGGCTAATTTCCTTAGTATAGTTTATTTTATGTCGTAGTTAGTTAGTAGCTAGAAATCAATCACAGCACTAGAAAGGACGGTAGTTCCAGGAGGGGCCTCGTGCATTTAAACTTTTCACACTGCTGGAACTTCTCGCCCTCAAGAATTAGGAGCATTTACAGCTCGCAAATATACTACAGGTGCTCTTTTGCTTAGCTCACGTGCCCTGAGTAGCGTAACAGGATGAGATCGCGCCCTTAAGAATTAGTTTGAAATGGGCAAAAGGGCACTACAGAAACCAATAAAATAGTTAGGTGTTCTTAACAAGGATTTATCTTATTTTTAGGGACGACGAAGCACCCGAGGAAGGGATCAATACCACCGTACTTGCACGAGGTTATCGATTTTTGGGCCGCGTCGTGCGTGCATCGCTGCCTATTCAAGCACTCATGTTACTGCTATTGGGTGTTGCCACACTTGTCCCCCACGGTGAGGACTATACGTGCATGTTCTCGAACACCTTTGCGCGTAGTTTGGAGCCTATGCTGAGTTACCCGAATGGACCGCCCCCAATCTAAGCAGACGCATAGCAAACGGAACTCCTTCGCAAAACAAAGCCGACAGCTGTAAACACAACTACCCCCTTTTTGTAAATGACTGTTAAGGTGAAACCGGAAGATTTCCTTTTGTAGTGAGAAATAGCTGCTAGCTTCTAGTTGTAAGTTAATAGCCAGCACTGCTGGAAGTACTAGATACCGACAGCGACGATGACGATGTATAAAATTTGAATCAATCAGCGTTTCCTCTTGCAGTCCAGATAACAGCGTAGAATTTGACCACTTATGCAATGTGACAAAAAGAATAAGTTCTGATGAAGCTTGTGTGCTTGCAACAGTAGATTTAAGGACAATTTGCACTAGCAATTTAACTGCAATTTCATTGCTTACCACTGACACGATGTGCAGGGCATCACCTACAACCCGACGGAGCACCAGAAAACGACTAATAAAGTGTTTTGAGCCGATTAAGGTCATTGTGTTTGACGACCTTCCCTCCAAATATACAAATTTTGGGCAGAACAAGCTCGACCATCAAGCCTTTTTCACAAATCGGAATGTGGATGCGGACTAACGAACTAAAATTCCCAAAAGAATTTCTGTGCTCTCTTGTCAGTCTCTCCCCAAGGCAAGGGAATTCACAAAATCTTGCTCCACTCCTGCTCCATCCCCGTCCTCATACACTCCCATTTTCATCCCCAAACGTTACTCGAGCTTTGCGCTCTTTCTTTTCCCTACCTTCTTTATGTAAGCCTTTTCCTCATTGGTGCTAACTTAACCGAACAGATTGATTCAAATTCCGCCTGATAGCTTTCTTTAAGATCGCTCTGTAGTTCTTACTGTTAAGCCGTTATTACTGTATTTTAAGTGTAGACAATAAGAACTAGGAGGGGATTTTTTAAGCCATGCCCCATTGAAACTAAGAAAATTTCCCGTTTGTAATTCAACCTTATTTGTTAATGTAGGTCTTGCCGCACGCTGTTTTCACTTATCTCTAGTTTTAGAGCATTATCGACATCCAAACTATTTTACTGTTATCATATTAACCGCTTAGTTGAGTCTTTCATACTTTTGTTATTACTATGATTCGCAATAAATATTTTATTAACAAATTTGAGCATTGCAGCGGTATTTTCTGAAATTGTGCCAGCATTGGCTTAGTGGCTCTCTGGTCGTTATTGACGTCAAGTTTTACACCTGGTTTTTAAACCATTGGGAAATCAGGCAATTTTGGTGCACCCACTCCCGTTCATCTCCAATTCAATTTAGAACTAAATCTTTCGTTTACCAAAGCCCGTATTTATTGATTTACTGTCGCAAATTGAGGGTAAACTAAAACCAATAGTAAGAACTTTATCAGTCCCCAATAATATCAAATTTACGACTGCTTTGATTTATTTATTTACATTAGCTGTGTTCTTTTGGGCAACAGAGTTATGAAAGCTCAAAAGAACGGTTGGAATCCATGAAGTATATGGATAATTCTTCTTCTTCTCTTTTACTCTTTTTAAGCAAACCCGAGATTAGTAAAGACTGTTATTAACTTGAAATTTATCTTAATGTCAGATGACCCAGTAAGCTTTTTAACTCGATTAAATAACCGAGTTGATTACATGTGTTGGGCTAGTTCGTGCCTGTTTTTATTTTTGTGAAGGAAGAAGAAGTACTCCGGTTTTGTTGCTTGTTTGGCGCGTGTACTGATTTAAGATTCTGTGCTCATGGATCATATCAACTTAGTGTGAAAAGTGAATGTTGTGTGGAGCTTGCGCAATCCGCCGATGGTACCCACATCAAAATTGTGGTTCCTAGGAAGTACGGCATTTGTATTACAACCAAAAAGAGTAAGTACATTATTCCCATATAATTGAATTAAAGGAGGGGTGGCGATAAGGCCATTTTCTGTAGCCTACAACAACTTTTAAAATACGAAGGAATTTTTTTAATAATGGATTTGTGTGTGTTTCAGGTAACTGTAATTATTGTTTTTGCATTTGTTTATGGGTTGTGTTATATTATCAAAGCGCTCATTCATTCGGTTCATCCAGTTGTTGGTAATTGACATCCGCATCCATGTTTCCAGTTATACTCTTAATCAGCCCCTTAATGAGACCTTATTTACTTCTGAATCTTGTCATTAATGTTTGCAGCTTATGGTTTAGTTGTTTTTTAATTTTGCTTTGGTAGTTTCTACAGAGTCTGTCTGTTTTATCAATTGCATTTAAGGGGTCTGTTATACGTTATACTGGTAATACTGTCGATGTTGGGTTTGTATTGGTCTATACGATAAGTTTTGTTGTGTAAAGCCTGACAGTCCCCAGTGCCCAGACCCCAGACCACAGTTCTAGTCCCTAGTTGCGTAGAAGTGGTCCATTGTTAAGTTACTGGTTCGGTCTAGTATTTCTGACAAAAATTATTGCCGTCGGCAGTCTGAAATTTGTGTTTCTTTGTTACTGTAGATTTGTGCTCTTTCGTATTTTTATGACGGTCTTTTACAGCGCGGTAAATATTTGTCCGGAATACGTGTAATTTTTTAAGATATTCGTGAACATTTTCGTATTGATAAATTTGTATGTTTTCACCTACAGAAAATCTCAGTGTTAAATTTGCGGAAGAATGAATCGCGTTAGTGTAAGTTATGAGCGTTTCGTTGAGAATTTCATAGTGATCCTTTTTTGTGTTTATATATTATATATACAATTCAATAGATTTCCGTCAGTGAAGTCTTTGGACAGGTGAGTTGCTACTACTCTGTTGGCAATGTAAAGTTGGATATTATATCATTTACAAAAATCTCTAAAAATTATAGCTGTAAACTTACGGGCAGATAATATTATCGCTAGATTTTCTCATTTTCTCATTAAGAGGCCAATAAAGCCCAAAAGATCACGCCA
>QYTT01092819.1:0-12639 GCA_006980735.1 Dasypogon diadema
AATATTTTCTATCTGTACCCAGAACTTTTTTTTTTCCTCAAAAAAGAGCCAAATTCCTGGAAGAAATTTAGATATTTTTATAAATTATATAACTGTTAAAGACCACACGAAATTAAAAATATTTAAGATATTGGAAAATAAGGAAAAATTGAAATTTGAAGTTACACAAAAGTAGAATATAAAGAAGAAGGAAAAAAACGAACAAGAACTATCCATCGGGCATTTTTTGATGCCCAATGAAAGAAAAGATGACAGGAAAATGGACATTAGTAGGTCGAGTGAAGGTGTTTGCGCATAATCAGCTTAAATAACTGCGGCCTATAGCCGACGGGAAAAACAGAAGACGGAAGTCTATTCCACGTTCATACAGTTCTGCTCAACAAGGATTCTCTAAAATTGGCTATTCTGCTTGATCTTGCCTATAAGGCAAAAGGGTGAAGACGGCTCGATACGCGATTATCACGCCTAGGAACCCAGTTGGAAAACTAAGTAGGCCTTCCTCTGGGAAGAATAGTTCGGTTTTGTAAACATTTCTGAAAACTTCCCTATACCTCCATTTGAAGCTATAAAGAAGGAAAACTTGTACTAGAACGGACATGATGATTTTCGTAACAGCAAAGATGATGCAAAGTATGCCTTCCTTCCAATGACAACCTATGTAAAAACGAAATTAACTAAGAAACGAACAGGCATTCCTTCTTAACTTCCATAGGAGACCTTAAATATGCGTAATGAAGGCTTCTTTTTCCAACTGGGAATTAGTCTACAAGGGATTAGATAAGAGATTTCATTGGAACACTGTCCTAATGGAAAAGCAGCGACATTGCGTCTGTGCTCCAGAGAATCGGTTTTAGAGGTAATCACCTCGTCGTCAATGAGCTTAGAGGTTCTTTTTTGGACTTTGACCAACGCGGATATTGCAACACGTCCTGTACCTGTCCAAATATGCAAATTATATTCAAGTTTGGGTCTAATATGAGACTTATGTATGAGCACCAGGTCAGATGCGGTGAAGTATTTATTGCACCGATCCGGGAAGCCTAGAGACTTCTTTGCATTCTTAGCAATAGCAAAGATATGATCCTTCCAACTAAGATTATTGGATATTTGGATCCCTAAGATGTATATAGAATGGTGGTGGAATATCTGAACCACTCACTGTATGCTTGTACATGTATCTTTATCCATTTGTAGTAAACATTCATAATATCATTTCAAATTGGCAAAGAGTGTCATAATCGCAGCAAAGAAAATAAATATCGAATACGTCGATTTGTGAAAGAGTATTTGGTAGCAACACTAAACAAGAAGAGAGAAAGTAAACGATAAGTGACACCATATAAATCGGAACAAAACTTTTACAACAATTGCAGGCAGATCTATAAAATGGGGAAAAAAGACACAGACAACAAAAACTAATTATAAACTTTATCTCTTTTACGTTCACTCTACGTTCTTGGAATGCAGTCAGATTCAGCCCGATCCTAAAGACCAGTGAAGCAACATAAAATGGAAAGTCAGGTAGTTTTACAAAGAATGACTTTCCAATTCTATGTTACGTTCTGATATTCTTTTTGATTCTTGGCATTTGACATGAGCGAAATAGAGAAACTAACAAGAGTCCAAAATGAGAAAAAAAGCAAGACTAAAAATAGCCGAAAATATTTTTATACAAAAATTACTGACAGGATCCTGAAAAGTGATAAAAAAATGAATATTCCAACTTTTTTTTAGTACTTCTAACCCTTCATTACTTGATCTTATCCTTGTCTCTGATCCCTCAGCTGTTTCAATAACAAATTCAGTTTCCTCGGTTCATTTAATCACCATCTGTTATTTGTGTCCTGTGATGTTAAATTTTACTCAATCTCACATCCAAAATTTATCTCCTACTACGATTTTAATCATATCAATGCACTGTTCCTTGTATGGCCTTCTATCCGTTAATCTTAAGGTTCAGTTCTTAAACTCAGTTATTTCAAATTCTTTTGATAAATATATTTCTTAAGAATGAAACTAAACTGCCGTAAAGGTTGTCCCTGGCTTAAAACGATATTAAATCCTTACTTACTGAGTGTGAATTCTTTTACTCCCAATATTGTAGCCTTAAGACGACTCCTAGCAGGAAAGTATACATTTCATAGGAAATAAAGTTGCCTCAAAACTACGGTTTGCCAAACAATCTTATTATCAAAGAAAATTTAGTCTAGAGTTATCTGTAAAGAAATTGTGACAAAATCTCCGGCACTCTGGTGTTTATGGCGATGGCGACGACAAAATGAACTGTAAACTTCAAGGCAAATGACCTAAACTCTAACTCTACTCAATGCCAGACTCAGAGTTTTATTCAGCGTGAGAGCGCTGGGCAGCTTCCAGTTCACTCCCAGTTTTTTCGTTTATGGACCCAGCAGAGTCAATTTTAAAAAGTCTTCTCCAAAGATGAAATAATTATCACAAAGATGCGACACTGTAATAATGACTACTAAAGTAACAAGGATGGATAACGCTACCACTACCTCTGTAGTAAGATATCCAGCTGTAGTAGTTTTGTCTATTTGCTTCTGAGGCGCTTCTTTGTTAGTTTTATTTATTCTTTGGTCTTCTCCAGCTTCTCCTAATACTGTGTTTTCTCTCTAAAGTTCTGGAGAAACTTATGTACTGGCAAATGCATACATTCTTAACTGAAAGAAAATTGATTTACCCGTTTCAGTCCTGTTCCTGTGTCGACCACAACTGCGCGAAACTGCCTTAAAACAGAGGTAGAAATAATTCACTGAATAATGCAAATAAAAGAGAGATTTGGGGTCAAAATGACCTCTTTGGTATTTTTGGTGTTAAAGTAACTACTGATATTCGCTCCTCATTAGATAATAATCTCATCAGTATTCTACTGTTGCTGGATTTCTCGAAGGCTTTCGATACTATTCCCCACGATAATCTCTTGCTTAAACTTATGACACAATTTAATTTTTCTCGCTCTGCTGCGCTCCTGCAAGGGTCAATCATTGGTCCTCTTCTATTTAGTCTTTACAACAACGAGCTTCCTGGCGCGATCTGTGATGTAAACATTCATATGTATGCTGACGACGTTCAGATATACCTTAGTTGCCCTATTGTTCTTATTGAGGATTGTGTGGATCGTGTCAACGATGATCTGCAGAGAATTTACACGCGACCTATTGTTGAACACAGGTAAGTCGAAATGTATGGCTATTTATCCTAAAATCATAGATTCTTCGTCGCTACCTCCTATCACTTTAAATAGCATTACTATTCCTTATGAAAACTCTCTGCGCAATATTGGCGTAACAGTGAACTCACAAATGATATGCTGCGATCATATAAATTCCATGGCGTTTAGAATTTACTCCGGTCTACATCGTCTTTGGCCATTTGCCATTTCTTTCTAGTAACTTGCGAGCAAAAGTTGTCAAGTCGTTATTGTTTCCTTTCTTGTCTAACGGTTGTCTGGTTTTTAATAAATTGGACTCAGTTTGCTCAAGAAAATTAAGTGCAGCATTTAATATTGTTGTGGTTCGATTCATATTTAGTTTGGGCATATTCGATCATGTATCACACCTCAGCCATGCGCTGCTAGGCTGCTCGTTAGATACATACCTTAAGCATCGTATTTTAATATTTCATTTTAAATTGGTCTCTACATCCTCTTCTACATACTTTAGTGATTTAATCCAACCCCTTGAATTGACAAAAAGCCTTGGATTATTGTTTCCTCGATTTAAAACTTTGGCTTTGGTAAAACTTTGGTTGAGGTTTGCGGTACGATTATTTCTTTCTCCTCTTTTTATTTTTTTATCATTAATATAGTTTTTTTATATTATTACTACATTTTTTATGTAGATATTATGTGAACTACATTTAACTTTATTCCTTGTTTTAAAGAGGCAGTTAGAAGATTGTATATCATGTTGTGTCTTTTCTACTGAATAAATGAATTGAATTGAGTTGCATTAAATTATAAAAGGAGACAGAACGTCACTTTCTATGGAATATATTCACTACTCTATTGAAAGGATAATTCTTTTCGGGACATTTACTACGACCATGAGGTTGTTGAAAGGTGAGATGTTACTGAGTATAGTGAGTAAAGGGATGATATATGTTTTCCCCTTGGCAACCAAAATGAAGTCACCCCAAATCACGGTGCTCAATAGAGGTTTCTTGAACTTAATTTCATATAAGACGGATACCTTACTGCGGTAAGTGACAAGTCTTAAGGAACTAGATAACAGATTGTCCAGAATTCTATTTCCATTGATGGTTTCACGCCTTATGGTATTAATTTAGAAATGATCAAATTAGCATACGTACATTTTAATATCACTTTCAACTAAATAAAAATGTGAGCATCAACTATTGGCTTGTATAGTAGTATAATAAATATCAAATTTATGTTCCACAACTTGAATCGCATAAAGGAGAAAAATTATTTATATTTAGCACATTCAGTAATTTAATGTTGTCTTTAAAAACATGAAAACCTTGTTAACATTGAACATTTCGTGCTAAGATCAATAAGGAGTACGAAGGAAAGTGGTTCCAAGACTTGTGCTTTATGAACCGGGGGTTAACTGAAATGAATAGGCCAACTAATCTAAAAGATATTACACCCGCAAATCTTAAGAATATTATAAGAAAATGTTGTCAGGTATAAAAGTAAATAAATAATAAATAAAGAAAATGTCGTTTACCAATTTATAAGGTTGACAAGACTACATCGTAAATATTCTTTTATGCAAGCTGTCATCTCAGTGACCGAACCACCTTAAATCTATTTTCAATGCAATCTTCATGATTAGCAATTCAGTTCTTCCTCCTGATCGTTTTCCTTTAAATGACAAAATGCCGCTGGTCACGAAAATCTACTTCAAGTCGATTAAAGTTAAAACTTCTTACCCGCAGTGAATAAGAAGCAGTTAGCCCAATAAACAGACCCTTAAGAGGTCATCGCGAACATAACCACGACGGAAGGCAAATCAAAACTCAACCACAATTAATTCCAACTACCTGCGCAATGTATCGACTCCACAACGATTATAACCTGTGGGGAATGCTCGACTTTCACTTTTAGCGCCTTCAATCGAATCGAACGCTTTATACTATGCCGCCTGTACTGTCACGATTATCACGATCACTTGGAATCGCAAAAATCAATGAGCCGGTACTCCTTGTGGTGCATTTCGTCCGCCCCCTTACTCAAGCTACGACTGTTTTTGTTTTGGTAGTAAAAATCGTTGTGGTAGCTTAACGCTTGCCATTCATCGGTTGTAAGAATTCACTTTCGATTTAGTGCTGTGATATGATCGCCTGGAGTGTCAATAAAGATTATGAGTCCATTCCGTGATCTGTTAATACATGTCGGACATTAGTCCAACGGAATTCAGGAAAAGGCTTTCTTTTCATAAGTAAATTTTGACGTTGCATAGAAGGAATGGCCTTTCACATTTTAATTTGGTTGTGAAGTTAACTATTAATTCCAACTTCATTTTTTTTTATTTCCACGAGCAGTTGCCTGCATTAATTACGTTATGTTATGTTTCGTGTATGTTATGTTATGTTTCAGAAATTGGAGGTTCACTAGCCTCTTTAGAAGCTTTGACAATGGAAGATAGATGTAACTTCATGAAAAAATTTCATATAAACATTGGCCCAATTTGGTGTTATTTACAAGCTCTAGAGGTTTTAAAATTTATAAAGACTGAAAACAATAAAATATGTAAAATGTAATGTTTAATAATAAAAAATTATAAGGGATCGTAGGTCTTAAGGTAACAACGTTCATTGGGAAGAAATCGAGGGAGGAGTCGGGCGCAGCAGACGCAGAAACAACGGAAACTGGTTGAGCGGCATTGTGACAGACAGTTAAATCTGTTTTAACACTGGAGGGCATAGAGATGGCAGGGATCGGCTGGATAGTGTCATCGGACCCATACAAAGCACGAGTGGGTTTAAAGCACGTTGAATTCAGCATTCGAGGACACCGTGAAAAATTCTTAACATCCAAGGTAAAGGAGCTGACGATGGCAGAGTCAAAGGTGATGACGACAGTCTAATCGTAGACCTATCCAACACTACTTCTGAGTCGGAGAGGTAATCGAACTTAGAACGAAGGTCATCTGGCTTCTTCATCAAAAAATCAGAATTCAAAATAAACGTTTCTGCCTTCATCAAAAGTTTGTCAATCTTTTCATTTTGGTGGTGGAAGTCGACCGAAAAAAGTTAGAGGCTCGAAAGACGGATAATCCTATCTGCCATAATGGAAAAATTCCGAGACACGCTGCCGAAAATTTCACTCATTAGCCGCATTATCTGTTATGGCTTGATACGGAAGCGTCCATAAAGCATGTAACATGAAACGAACTGGCGCAGTTCGAACTCAAAAATCCACTTTTTGAAATCCCACTAGATCTTTTCCCCGAAAACTTAAAAGCTGTGTGTGGTGAATGTGATGGGTAATCTTATGATAATGGAGAAGCAATTAAAGAAGAAAAATAGTTTTTGATAGACTATTGCTGAAAACTATTCTACTTCGAGTTTATCCAGAGGGAAAATATAAAGGTGTTACATGAAGGCGGCGAAAATAAATGTAAGTTTACTCAGATTGAGTTAATGAAGACGTTTGCAGCTAAAAGAATAAAAATACGAAAGACTTAAATGAATAAACTTTACCCACGCTAAAAAAACAAAAAACAAAACAAGAGTAAAACTTGAACAGATGTCGTGATTAGTCAGTGTGGGTTTAGCTTAAGATATTTCAAAAGTTTATGTTATTAATTAAAATATTTATGAACTGACATAAATATTTTTAGTTTTGTGAAATACTTAAATTTATTAATTTCTGTTTATTTGTTAAATACTTTAGAAATAAACGCAGTTTTGGGAGAATAAATCAAGAAATAAACGAAGCCAATCAGTGCTAATTTTGTGACCTCTATAGAAAAAAAAGCAACTGCAATAAGATGTCAAAGTTCAAAACTAAGTAGAAAAAATGGATCGCAATAAAACAGTGACTTTGCATTTTATTAAGTTCACAATACAGGAATTTAAAAAGAGAAATTATGTACTACTTCACTTGCAACTCGAATAATAGCTGCGTTTTTTTGCTACAAGATCCAGATCTGTAGGCAAAAAAACAATCGGGATCTTATTGGAACTAGTTTTATACGTTGGCAGTACCGATAATCATTATCAAGTTGGCAGCTGGTAAATATAAGGTGTTACTTTATTATGCTATAGATAAGAAGTTGCAATATTTAATGCGCGCAAATTTTATTTGTTTTTTTATTCCTTACAATCTTGTATTATACATGCCTGCTCACTTTTAAGACCACTTTTTGAGTTTGACAACAAGTTGTACCAACATCTAAGACTAGAATAATGCACCTACATATGAAAATGAGTACTAATTTCCAGATCTTTAAAGATCCAGATCCAAGATCTGTATAAAGGTCGGGATCTTGTGTTGTTGTTGCAGTTACGTGCCTAAGTGAGTTCCCGATCTTGAGATCTGTATGGATCTTGTGCTGTTTTTTTGCACTAATGAAATGACACTGACAAAAAAGCTGTCAGTTCTAGTACGTTTTCGGGGTTAGGACTTTAAATTACCAACGGAACGTACGCGCAATTTTGAAAACACAAATTATCGACTATCGTCTCTTTAGTGTTTCAGGATGTCAATATTAATGATGAATAAATTGGTATCAACCAAGAGGTAAACAACTTCTTGTTTACAGTGTTTGGTAAAAAATAAAACAAAGCCTCCATCAACGTAAACAACTCATCAGTCAACGTACCATCCCAATTAACTGCGATTGACTGGCTGCTTTAACTTTCGCTTTCCAGCTCACACGACCTCATCGCTTTTGTAATAATTACCCGGCCATAAATTATGTAAATCGCGACAAAGAGGCAGGCGCTACCCGTTGCAGCGGTATCATACGCAGTATCAGCAGCCACGGATAGACCAGCAGCATTAGTCGACCGTTAAAGATTCAGCAGCGCTATCTAGCTCGCTAGCTGCGGCCGTTCAGGTTTTGAACTTGAGTGAAAATTTTCAAAGTCAAGGCAAAAGCAGCTGTTCGCGGTGATGGTAGACGGCCGCGACACCTAACTTGGCTCTGGCACTTTCTTCAACGGAAATTTATTGTAAATTATTCAATCAAGTTCTTCGGTCGTTAATGCTTCGTGTCAATAATGGAAGTGTGGTCGCGCGGCATGCGGCATCATCCAGGCCAGGTGGATAATGGCTCTTGAGCGGCGCGCGCATCTTCCTCGGTTTCTTTCTGCACCGTTAAGACGTTCTGCCCGGATTAGGTGACAGGTTTCGCTTTTTATGAATTACTCAACACTTCGGTGATTACACTGCGTGTAAGCATACAGTAAGGTAGCCGGGCCGTCATTAGGTGAACAATGAGTGCAGTGGTTGGAAAAGTGCCCGGGGCGACGCGAATTAGACAAATAAATAAGTGGAGCCAATTGAGACTTTATCACTGGCTGACCTCTACGGTGACTACTGCTGTGAAGGTTGCTTGTAACAAGATGAATGGGGCATTCTTGTTGTCAAACTGACAAAGGGGGCTGAATTAGATCATTACGTCCAAAAGCTGATTATATCATTTCCTTCTCCTTGTTTACGGATTTCAGATTTAAATTTAAATAATCAGTCGATGTTAACGTAACCTCCGAGGTCAACTTGGCAAATTAATTTTGCTGGATGTCGTCCCTATTGCTATTGCGGACCCTGGTAATGACCACAACCTTGAGTGTAGCTACTTGAGAGCGACAGCTTTTGTTGCTGTGGGCGGTAATCGATTCAATTCAAGTTGTGTTCAAGAAGGCCAGAGTACTTTGTTGGCTTTTATTGGATACCATGGCATTTCTATCAAGAAAATAACCTTCTTCATGACTTCAGATTTGGATTGTGTTAGGAACCCCATCATAAAGCCTGAGAATGGGTCATGGAGGGTGTCATGAGGAAATCATAAAATTAATGCTGAGAAGACACTGGCAATTAATTTAATTTCTGTTGAATTTCACGCTCTTAATTGGAAATTTGTGCCAATACGATGAACTAGTAAAAATGAGGTATTTGGTTTCAGAGGAGATAGAAACAAGGTTTAGATGATGTCAAAATTAATTTTAATCTGCGTTATAAGCAGACAGAACAATAATTAAGATTAAGAATCTTTAGGGAAGTTATTTTGTGCTAGGGATTGAGAATCATTTCTAACTTTATTGTTAGGTTAAATATCATTTTTAAAAACAACGGAACCCGACATCAAATTATCCTATTTCAAGACTTTTTTGAAAGCCAATGGCAATCTATTGAAAATCAAGTGCCACATTTTCTAAGCACTTCAAACTTTTCCAGATACAAAAATGAATTTTTTTTGACATTCTTATAGCCTCGCTGATCTTTAATAATCTTATTACCTAGTTTTTGTCCACAGTTATTTTATTTTTTTAACCAATGTACGCTAGTTTAAACTATACCGATTTGGAATTTGTAAATTTATATTGGTTATCTTTCTACTGACGTAGGGATCAATTATTTCATGGGCCTGATTTGCCTCCCAATACTCTTTTAAAGAATAATTACAGTCTGCTCTTACTCCGATATTTGACATGTTCCATAGTAAGGTCTCACAAAGATCCAGACAAGGTTACAATTATGACAATTATGAAAAGACAAGGAAAAAACAAAATCCAGTCATTTCTTAACTGAGATACAAGTTAAGTTAAGGAAACGTGCTCCTATGCTCAAGATTTCTAATAAGTTTATGAAAAGCTCTGTTACCTGGGATATTGGGGATTTCATACCTTAATCCGGGTTCCGAGAAAATTGAAAACAAGTCATACTTTTGGTCTTGTGTTTATTATAGTCAGTACATAGCTGACTATGAAGAAATTCCTGAAGCAAATTTACCACACGTAAATTACGCAATAGATATTATATTTTATTACACTTATATAAAGGTGACTTTCAAAGTTGTTTTTACATACTCATCAATATTCGCTGTACCCGCATTTGCTGGTGAGGCAGACATCTAGAAGATAATTTATTTCGTTCCATACGTACATGTAATCATTTTACGGTCGACTAGTGTCACGATCAAGGTGAAACTGTTGCAAGGTCCCATGAAATTGGCAAATAGTGTAGACAAAAATACAGTTTCCTTAATCTAAATTAAAAAAAAAACCTTTTGAATTCAATTGAGTGAGCTAAAAATGGAATGATGATCATTGAAAGCTGGAAATGCTTAATTATCTAAAAATGATGCTTTAAATGAACTTGATAAAGATCTACACCTGAATCCATGTTTTCTCTTGCAGGGCATAGGCTATTACTTGAATCTGCCATCATATTCGATTTATGGCATTCATTTCCAGTTTGTTTGAGAGAAGTCAGAGAGCTGTGGGTTTTGGATGCATTGAACTCAATGTAAATCGCTCGACTCCAGGAGAAAATTTTATTAATATCGTACTATCATTTTGCAAAACTGTGAGTGAGGTGGATTAGCAGTAAGACATAAGAGGTCTTTAATGAAGAGCAGAAAGAGGATGGGGGACAATACAGAACCCTGCGGTACGCCGGCATTGATCTTGTAATCAGGGTTGCAAAAACAAACTCAAATTTCGAAACGACTCAATGATCGACTCAAATTGAGAGCGGACTCGAATCTGGAGACCGCTCAGAAGTGATTTCACTCAAATTTGCATCCAATCAAAATTATCCTCATAATCATAATCATTTTTTAAGTCCGCTCAGGATTGAGTCCGCTAATACTTTCTACTCTTCAACTTGAGCGGACTGAAAAGAGAGCCTCTTTAAAACTTTAGCGGACTCAAACATGAGCGAATTCAAATTTTGATCGGACTCAAATCTTCGAATTCACTTCTGAGCAGACTCAAGCAGAGACACTGTTCTAAGTCCGTTCACAATTTGGGTCGATCAATGAGTCCATTTATATTTTTGAGTCGCATAATTAACAAATCTGATTGTAGTCATTGGAAATGACATCGTTCAGAGTAACACGGATGGAACAATGATCAATGGGGTAAAAGGGCAGAATGCCAGACTTTGTCAAAGGCCTTCGAAATGATCAATTTAACCGACCCTGACTCGGTCAAGCCATGGATACTATTCCTGGGTCTACACTAGACATTTTTATTTCCATAGATAGGACAATTTCATTGAATACTAAATGAAAATTTTAGGCCGTCTTTCAAAATTTTGATAACTTTCGGTACTTCCTTCAAAGCAAACTTTGAAATTGCCTCACTTTTGACAAGGGAAATGTCTAGTGTAGACGCGGGGTTAGATGCCAACGCTCGGTTATCAATATTCTCAAGTCGCCGTTTGAACGTCCGAAACGCAAGTCATATTGGCGATTGTAAATCAGGTGTAATGTCATTAAGTATCGATGTTTGTGCGCCTAAGGATGAACTGCTTAGTTCGAAACGCGTCGAGTTGTAAAAAATGTTTTTAAAATGAAAATTTGAACAAGGCTATAAGGTGGTGTTTTTCTAATTTGTTTACATAATTGTGATAAGTCTTGTTCGTGTGCTGGCATTTTACATTATTATTAATGCTTTTATGACTACAAATTGAATTGAAAAGTCGATTTTAATCGGTGGTCGACAATCGACAATCACATGGAGATCCGAAGTTGAAAATTTTCCAGAGAATAACTTGCGTGAAGGCTTTTTTATTTATGAAAAAATTCAGAAATAGGTCCAATCAAGGACTTTTTTAAGGATAACAGATTTGTACATGATTCAATATTTTTTCTTCACATTGACGGCCATCCATGGATGTAGCTGATATAATCGCATTCTTTTTCAAAAGTCTCTTAGTATCGGATGTTCTCCAAAACTATGAAAAACCCCTTCATAGAAAAGGTAATAGGAACAAAATTTCTCATTACAGACGAATAGCTAAATTGTCTTGTATACCTAAACTGTTACAATAGAGAGTATGGAAAATTTCATTTTTACGTATCCGCAGATGTAGCCGTAATCCCATAAGTGAGCTACGTTAAAGCATATAGGTGAGCACGTACGTGTGGCATTCCTGCTACGGCTACCTGTATACTAGTAAGAGAAATTCATATAGTAGGCACACATAGTGAAAAAAGCTCAAAGCTGTCAAAATTTGTTTTGCACGTACGGGCAACACAAGAATTTTCCGTACATAGACTGTTTTTACGTCGCCTTTAAATTCATAATTCCTCTTTGCAGGATTAAAGAAAACACAAAAAGTATAAAATTTCTTAATTCTCAACGAATTTTTTGCAGCCTCCACAGCAATTGTGAAACACAAATAGTTGTCAGCTGACAGTGACAGCTTTACGTACGTTTAGGATTCTGCTGCAGTTAGGGAAATTTCACATCTACGTCTGTCTAAAGGTTCGTTCGGTGTACGAACGAAATCTCCCTAACTGCAGCATAGGTAAACGTTAAGTTCTACGTACTTTTGGCAGCTTTATGTTTACGCTATTCAAATTTCCCATACTTCCTAATCTGTAGTTCATTCTCAGTTATCTTTACGATGCATCAGGAGTGCTTCGGTTGCTGGGTATGGATTTTTGGTTTGGTTTTGAAACAAAAGAAACAAAA
>QYTT01092819.1:22369-55661 GCA_006980735.1 Dasypogon diadema
CCCACTACATAAATAAGGAAAATGCAGGAAATTTATTTGCAGAAGTAAGGGAACAGATCTCATAATGATCATTAGAATATGCCGTCTGTCTAGAGTAGCAAACCAAACCAAAAACTGTGAAAAATTGTTAATACGATTAAGCGAGCAACACATTGACTATTGAAAATGGAAAATCGATATACTCTTACTGGAAAATTTCTGTATGTATGTGCTGTATATACCCAGGAATTTTATCTTTTACGTATATATTAAAATATTCTGTTGAAAACTCATACGCGGATACGAAGAAATATCAAAGAATCACTTGGAAAAGATAATAGCCTGAATCTTATTTGGATTCAGTCAGATTGTTTTGTATCGACAGTATCGACACTTTACAAGTCAAATAATAAGTTAATATGGAAATGTTGACAGTAGTAATTGGTAATATAGTGGAAATCTCCAACAATTACACCTCGCATGGACGAAAATCTCCTTTTTGCAGGGACCACGCCGTTGGTCGAGTGGGCTGAGGCGCACGTCCGCAGAGTTTCTTCCCTGTTGGCGTGGGTTCGAATCCCCCACAGGACACGACGATTTTTCTGTGTACCAGTGGTTGAGGCAATTCTACTGACAAGAATTGTACTTGTGAATCCACTGGGATGTTGCACAGTAAAAATTTCATGCCAAACAAATTGTGGCTCACTTCCAACATTTGTCAGGTTAAAAAAAAAATTTCCCAATCTCCCCTTCCCTAATTTGCTTCCGCCTAAACTGTGCTGTGAGCATCATAGGGTTGCTCCCTGAGCTTAGGGGACACATTATAAAAAAGTGTAAAGAACTGTTTCACCCTCTGATAACCGGACAACCCCACTAGGCGGGCAAATTGGAAATCATATTTAGTGTCAGCTCAAGGGAGATAATCCACTGTAATTTGGATTAGTAGCATAGCTCCTCTAATTATGGAACTATGAAACTTCCGAATAAATAGCCAGTAACAAAAATATTTTGCTTTTGTTCTCTACGTGAACGTGTGAAATAGGACAACAGAAAATATTTGAAATTGAGTTTGAGAGGCAGGCACGCAATAATCTTTAAATACAGCAACTAAAATTGAAGATTACAAAAAATTCGAATAACCTTCAACTTCTAGATCGTGGATACATAAAACCTACTACGATTACGATTTAACCTATAACATCTCGAAATTTGATCTTCATTTGTTATCCCAATAAAAACAAACAATTTTGCCATAGATGTAGTACAAACCCAATCAAATGTTATAAAAAGTCTCATTAAACTGAAAACAGTTGAACTAATGCCACCGGACGGAAAGCACAACCAACATTTTCATTACACCAACTAAGCCAGAAAATGAGACAATTGCAGAGACCACTCCACTGTGGTGTCGGTTGCATACAGTGAAGTGACTAATGGACTTTGAGAAATATCTGGACAAAAACCAGAGTTTAAAGTGAATGAAATTTTGTTTTTATTTAGTTTGGTTGGATGTCTGTCCCAGTTGGTTGGCAATTGAACATTAAGATCATGGCACAGGAAGCTAAAAAGATACATGTCCGAATGTACTCACGGGAGGTATTGACTTTCCGTTACCTGAAACAAGGTATCCATTCGAATTATTAACGATGCCATGTCATACTCCCGTAAATGGTTCACGACTTTCCACAGTTTTAATTCAATCAACAAAATTGAATACTTTGGTAGTAAGATAGGTAATTCATGGTGGTCATGAACTTAAGTGCCTTCTGACCTAGTTCTTGATTTGGTCACTGTTTATGTGCGCTCTTATCCAATTTTACTTAAAACATTTCCTGAAAGATCTTTTTAGGGTAATCAAGGGTAATGACCAAGAAGTAAAGAGTTGTAGGGGTCATGAGAAAATAATAGTCTCCAAGAATGGTAAGGATAAAATTACTGACAGACTTGCAAGGTCAGCTTTAGATTAAAGTGTTTTTTATTAAGATGTATATGGCCGTTGATGTGTGATTTGAAGATAAAGAAAAATTTACGGCATTAAATGACAATAAATATTGACTTGAATGCAAATTTAATTCCCATAATTTTAGTAATAACATAATTAGATTCCTATCTCTGGATTAAGACCTAATATCATTTTTGGAAATAGTTTAAAACGTGTCGAGGTGAATACAGAACTACACATGGAAGTCTACAAATTTAGTAATTTCTTTGTTTATTACAACCCTTACAAATTCCGTTCCAAAAATATATTAAGGGTCTAATCTATAAATAAGAAAACTGATGTGTTTCTAAAAAAGTGTTATAACTGAACCAGCTGATTAGTATCGTTTATGAGCCATCCAGTGGGTTTTAATATTTATTCGGCTGTCAGCAGAAAAAGATCAATCCCTGGACCCCAGGATCCCATCAACCAAAAAAACACAGTTATTCCCGTATCAGATACTAAACACTGTTTAGTCGATGATATTATCTGCGATATTATTGTGCAAAGGGTCGAAATAAGTGACTTCCCTTGGAGGAGCCCAACTATATCGAGGACTTATTGTGAAATTGTTATTTCATAAAAATGAAAATAAGTAAAATTTTCTCAAAATTTTTTCTTGTGGAATAAGGGTTTTCACCATAAGCCCTCGATATGTATATAATGTTTAAAGCCCAATTTTCTTTGAATGGAGTTCATAATGAAAGGCTCAACCATACGGGAATAAACATGAAGTGGACTTGAGCAAGAACATAAAACTTTTTTATGAACGCTTTAAAGTAGGATACGGAGTCACAATCCGGTTCGAAGGACCACTTTATTCAATGTAGTCAATGTATATATTTCTATAAAACGTAGTAATCACCAGCTGCAAAAGTCAGCCTTGTATAAATTTTCATCGTAAAATAGAATTCACAACCGATTTGGCTCCATTTAGGTTTTGTTTCTTTTTTTCTTTTTTTGAAAGTACAGTTTTCTTGAGTAATTGCGCTTCATAGTCACAAAGAGAATACAGAAGCTGGCGGTTTCTTTTATATTCATAGTAGTGTACTTCAAAAGAATTAAATAATTGGACAAATTTGTTACAATCAGAATTTAGTAAGCGCCCCTCTTCGCTTTATATCCCCATACCCCTTTGCTGTGATGGGATCATTCCTAGGTTTGAACAATATCTTGTGCTTATCGGCTGAGAATAGGGACGCAGAGTACGGTCCAGAAGGTACCAGGGCAATGAATACAAAAGAAAGGACATCGGAGTGCGGGCAGGTAATCCGCACTGGGATCACTAATCGTCACGTTTCGAAGAAAAACGGAGCACTCGGAGGATAACACCTGCTACTGCTTGCCTCCTTGAACACTAAGCTGCTCACTCCAATTCAGATTTCTAATTTGAATGCTGCAAGAGAGCTTTGCAAAAAATAGACTTTAAGTTTGTATATGTATAGTATAGGACAATATATAGAGTAGGCATTCATAGATTTTGGATTATGTATATAGGATAAAAAATTACATTTATATATTCTTTGAATCGTGTGCACTAGATATCTTATTTTCAGCTTTAGAAACCTGCGATATGTCCGAAATAAAAACTCAAGGCGATTGCAGATGGGCCGAATTTTAAATAGGCAGACCAATGGGCCGATCAAGATGATTTAACTACCATTTTCATAGGTTGACAAAGTTTGCTTTAATGCGAAAATCGCTTCTGAAGAAGCAACAAATATCATCAAAGCGGTATGATTCGAGCAGGGAATATTGTTTATACACTTTCTATAATATTTTACTGTACTCTGCATATCTTGAGAGTTTATAAATAAAAAGTGTGCCGTTTTTATCTGTGGTATTCGCTGATAGATATTTTTAATTAACTCGAGCTAAAATATAGTCATCAAAATTCAATAGAGTAAAAGCGTACGTACTTATGGCCTGACCTAACAATTAAGAGTGCAAATAAATTTCACACATTATTAAGATGTACTTTTGTATAGCATCGACGTCCATTCCGAAGACATCATAAGATTCAAACAAATTTGCAATGTAATGTAAGAAGTTCCAATCCGTTGGGTTTCGAATAAAGGCGCATTGTCAGTTTTCTTGCTATGACCTCTTGGCTATTGTGAGCCTTCTTCTGTGACAAAGCAATTGTGCAGACCATCCAAATCATGAGTCTAAGCGCCTATCCAAACGCCAAATCTGGTCAGCATAATTATTTACGAGATCATGGTACCACGATAAATTTTCTTCCATTTCGCAAGTCTGGAGGTCTCTGATTCAAAATTTTTTCGACTGTTGCGCGGCCTATCAAGAGTCAAATGGACGTAGGCGTCCATTTCCCTCATGAATCAGTGACCCAAATCAAAGCGGCACCAATTGTCCGCCTTCGATACTTGTAAATTTGCAAGGGCACTTTGAGTGATCGCGATAAAACCACTTGTCACGACGCGAAAATGCATTTCCACTTAGCAGATGATAAAAGTTGCATCAGCATCTGGTGGAGAGTGCATTAATAATAATGTCAGAAGCAATGATACGAACATTTCTATGATAATAGGACCAGATTTCTGGACAGTCCAGTAACATGTAAGCGCGGTTGTATAATAAAACCTGAATGGATGAGTAAGCCTTTGTCTACATATAGTAAAGCTTCATCGGCAGTCCCAAAATTGGGTACAGTACTCATGCTGGAATACAATTTCGGACTTTATATAATACAAGTTGCACAGTCTGGGCCACCGAGAAAGAATATAAATAACCTGTAAAACTATTATATCACTGTAAGTTATTCATTATGCATGAACATCAGTTTTTTTCCTACGATGGGAAAATGAATGGCGGGTATACGTGATGCAGAGCTGATAAACCGTGGCTTATGTTTCCAATTTACCACTAATCTGGGGCAGTTCGCAGATTTGTTCAGTTTTATTAGTTCCGAAAACTCATTCATCTCGCTGTGAAGTCATCGACACGAAATCATCTTGAAACTTACCGCACCCGTTGGATTGCGATTACTTCCAACCTGCTGGGTGTCAGTCATAGTCAATTTCGACATATTATGGAAATCAAATCTTCGTGCGTGATTACGCGTAAGATTTAATAACTTAAGGTGCGGTGGGATAGTTCCGAACTTAGCGAACTTAGTCCATCACAAACAGAGTGAAAACTGATTAAGAGAAGCAGGAAAAAAGTGCTAATATGATCAGAGATAAGAATTACATCATGCGATCTTAAAGTGATCTTAAAAAACGATGAATGACTCTTGCAGAAAACTAATAAATAACTCAAATTTTCCACCCTCCACGTTGCTTTTTATTGATTTGCAACACATGAATTTATCTGGCGGATTTTTTTTCGATTACATGATAATAAAGTTTCCCTGTAGGTGGGATAGAAAGTAACACCACAGAACGCTCTGCTGGTCCTAATAGACTAATCTGAAAGACCATGTCGACTTGTACTAGGCACAGATCCCGCCTAGAATCCATTTAGTAGAGGTCACAAAACCATCATCTCCACAAGTTTTTCAATCCAATCAAGAAACGGCGATATAGAGGACAAAGAAGGTGTGCTAAGTGCTTTTCTTGATATTGAAAAAAGTTTCGACAATATCCCCTTGGGATGTACATAAAAAAATCTTTAAAAGCCTAAACGATTCTAAGAATTATGCTCTCAAGTCAGATAAACACAGCAAGGCACAAAGCCATCAAAGAGCACAGAGCTTTAAAAGCCGCCTGGCTGTCTGTTAAAAAATAGTCGTAGACTCCTCGCTTACTTTTATTAAAAATTGCACAACCTGAGATATCTCTACTTGGAAGATGATTGGTGCGTAACTCAATGTTTCAGAAGCACACTAGTTTAGTCGAAGATTTCCACTTCCATTTTACTTTCCATCTTGGAGCCATCCGTGAACCATTCTCATAAGTGGGATCGCCTAAGGGCTATGTTGTGCGGTTCTCTATGTACCCTAAACACTGCCTCCTCCTTTATAGAGATGTAAGAGAATGGGGTTGAGCAAAGCTTCTAAGGCTCTATAGCGGGACAGGTTCGTATAGCACCAGTAACTCCTAGACAAGCTAACCATTGAATTTTTTGTATTCTTAATTTGGCTGTCTTTTGTGCCGTTTTAAGCCACCATGCTAATGTAGTATAAGTGACCACGGTTACCAAGTATGAGCATATAATCATTGAACTTGCCTGTGAATGTCTAAAATCATAAGGCAACCGGCTAATAAAATCAAAATTACATGTCATACTCTAACGTGGATGCCAGAGTATAAGAGCATTGAGGATACTGGGGTTGAGGAGCGATTGACAAGAAAAGGTGCTGAATCCAACTTCAGTGGCCCACAGCCATATGTTGTGGTCTATCCAAAAGTCACATCAGGCAGGTTTATCTTCTGATCATGGACAGTAAGTGCCAAAAACTTACATAGTCCAACTGGACTAAAACAGGGGAGGAGGTTTATTAACTACTCGCAAAAGAGAACGGACGAACTCGCAATGTTCAATGAATCAAATCTAAGAATTTTAATATTATCAGGTCATTGCCCTTTCTAGCTGCTCTGCCAAGATTCGCCTTAGCTGGTTTGTGTTGCTTAGGGATAGCAATTCCCCTACCATGACGTTTGTTGTTAGGTTGAGCGGTTGTTTGTAGCTTATATGGCCCACGCTGGTCGCGGGACAGCATACAATATGCAAATAATGTACTATACCATCTCAGTATCCGCAAAGAAAAGTCTACATGTATCATCCTCCAGATTTTCCATCTCTTTGAAGTGGTATCCTAAACTAATCGCAGAAACTAGCCATTTGAGTGATCTTTGCTCCATGCTTGGAACTTTTTTTCTGATCGGTCCGCTCGACAGCCTAATTTCCTTCTTAGCCTGTTGGCAGGTTAATATATTTTTCCATCGATTTTGGTATTTTTTACTGCCAACTTCTCGACCAGGTCCTTCGCCTTGCCTCCCCTAATGGTGGAATATAGTTCTGGACCCTGGACCTCCATACCCGTCTCTATTTTGCCAAAGTGTCAGTTTTTTCGCTCCCTTCGACCTCTATGTGTTCTCTAACAAAGTATTACCTCATTTTTCATTTTTGTACACATTCCATTGCTAGAGATGAATTCATCTCCGTCTGATTCATGCATCTAACCACTACTTGTTTGTCCAGTGAAATAAGAGTTTTACATCCTCGCACCTGATCTTGACTTATTTAGTCCAAACCACGAACCAAAACCAGCATTTCTACCTTCTAAATCGAGATGCATTTCCGCAGGTTTTCGTAGTAGGACACATTTAACTCTTCAGAAAAGATTTCTGCACTTATCCTGTCGTCCCTCATGGATCTGTCCGTGAATATGGAAATATTGCCCAGTCTCCTCTGTGAGTGATGTGCCACTGATAAGAATCTTGTAAAACCTTTCAGTTATCTTGACTTTCTTGGTCTTATCTTTGGTCACGATACCCTGATCTCTTTTATTTGATCCAAGATTTTTCTATGCTCATGCTCAGTCGCTGATGAGTACCATGCACCTTCCCACTGCCACCTTAGAAAGATGGGCATAATCGAAGATGATATGTGTCGATTCTGTTTGTAGGATGATGAGACAAACGAACACATTCTTTGGCACTGCAATAATAGGACATTTGCAGAAAAAAGAGGGTGAGCAACATGGGAATAAGTGATCAGTGATCACGTGGGCATGGGCCAGCAGTAGCTTATACAAGATTTGCCTAAAAGAATTTCATAAAAAACTCCGTATAAGATGAAAAACTCTCTTACTCAAGGAACGTCGGTCGTCGTGAACGTATTAATGCAAATGGGAAGGATTCCACCCGAGATCTATTATGGTTAAGAATGTGAAAGGAAACTGAGTGATCAACATTGAAGTTATCCTTAATGAGTAGGTGTCACACTGAACAGTATATTATAACTTAAACGAATCTCAGCAATCCGTTGCTACAAATTTATGTCGGGACCTTCATTAAGAAAGACAACCTATTCGCAGAATGGATTTACGAATCAGCAACAGAAGGACCCGACAACTCCTCAAAATGTAAATGTAAGAAAAATAATCTGCAGCCGTAGATAAGAGTTTTCAAATGTCTCTGCGTTTATCTAAACTCCAGGAAGAAATCACACACAACGTAGGATAACATAATCTTCTTTTCCTAGTCTTCGCTAAGATTAGACCTATGTTCTTGCAAATCGAAGCAGAGCATTTATAGAATAATTTTTAGACCTCTTGTGAAACTTGGCTCGGAAACGTATTTTCTGACTAAATAAAATATGAGGGCCTTACGAGCTATCGAGAAAAGGATTAAGCGCTATATCTGTGGTCAAATTTAAAATAATGGTGGAATGACACGAAAGAGTATCTGCCAGGGAGACGAAAATGCAATCAGGAACACCGACTATAGATATATTCTTTTAAATTTTGCAAGGCCCTTCCAGGGTCGAGAAACCAATGATGATGATGATGACTAATAATTACAAAAGGAAAGATACTAAATGAAAGGCAAAAATTCGTAGTAATCAAGTAGGGTGGCAACACCTAATTTTTGAATAGCCAATGTTGCTCAGACCACATGTTAAAAGCGTCGCGGACTCGAAGAATGTTTTTACACAATATCGTCTCTGTTCTCATAACAACTTGTCCAAATCAATCGATAACTGACTCATTACAAATGACTTCAACTAATGAATTTTAAAGAGATGGGATATAATTGACTATTATGTTTTATTTTAATTAATTAAAAATTAACGATAATTACCAGAATGCGTTCCATTAGCTCACTTTTCATAAATTACTTACGTCTGAAAATCAAATTCATTTTTCAAAAAATATATGTTACGTTACGAAATAATTCCTCGAGTATCAGAATACAGAGCGAAAAATTTAATTCACATTCAAGCAATTTCATGGCAGAACTACTTTAATCCAGGCTGACAATCAAAATTACCGCATTCCTAATAATAGTTATGAAACTCTCATTAAACTCACCGGAGGTATGAAGTAAATGAACCGAATGATTTTATGTTGGAGATTATTCAGGTATAAATGAAAACGGCAACAATTACACAATAAATCGAGGGACTATGTCCAATTATTATTGAGTTATTAAATGAGCAGTGTTAATAAAGTCGGGAGCATTGCAATTTCAATTAAATGCTGTTGGATTTTTGAAGGAACTTTGATCTCCACTACGAACGGAGACAACTATCGTTAATTTATGTGGCAGAAAATAATTTTTGTTAACTAGTTAAGGTGACCGGCACTTGCTCAGAGGTTAGAAAAACCAGTTTGATAAAATATGTTTCTATTTTGCACTATGCGTGCATGAATAAAAAATTGTCTCACGGGGAGTTTTACCACATTTACAGAAATAATTTTAGTTAATTTGCGGATTTTGCTAGATACATAAAAATGAGGTATGCTTGGTTCTAGGCCAGTGATTATTAAAATAAAAATCTTCAGAGCTATTCTTTCGGATGTTTTTATTGTTAAAAGTTTTCTACTACTCTGTTACATCTAACTTTATAAAATTTTTGCACTAGATGTGCAGAATAATATTGTGACTCTTTATATCAATTGAATGGACCTGATGGGTTCACTCAAAAGATTTTGATAAACTAGAAATGTTTGTTTTATTATACAAACTTACAATCTGTTGGATTTGCTGGAGACGAATATAAATAAAAAAAAACCGGCCAAGTGCGAGTCGAATTCGCGAACGAAGGGTTCCGTACCATTATCTATAAAAACGGCAAAAAAACCATGTCTGTTGTATGGGAGCCCCCCTTATATATTTGTTTTATTTTAATTTAATTATTTATTTTTAAAGTGAATATATATAACTAAATATTCTGTGAATATTTCAAGCGTCTACCTGTTGCCGTTATCAATATCGAGCAAAAACAAGCAAAAAAATCATGTTTGTTGTATGGGAACCCCCTTAAATATTTATTTTATTCTGTTTTTTAGTATTTGTTGTTATAGCGGCAACAGAAATACATCATCTGTTAAAATTTCAACTGTCTAACTATCACGGTTCATGAGATACAACCTGCTGACAGACGGACGGACAGCGGAGTCTTAGTAATAGGGTCTCGTTTTACCCTTTGGGGACGGAACCCTAAAAATCGGACAAGTGCGAGTTGCACTCGCGTGGAGAGGGTTCCGTACGATGAATATGTTATGCTGTTAGCAAATTGGCTGTGACAGACGGACAGACGAGTGACCCTATAAGAGTTCGTTTTTTCATTCGGACGTACGGAACCCTAAAAAACATAGAGTAACTAATGAAAAGTACATTTGCAGTTAAAAAAACCGCACTACTTCAAATTTCTCGAAATAATTAAGTAATAGGAATTTTCATTTTATATAATTCTTAGTGATTAATAATTCTTTTTGTCAAATTTCATCTGTTTATTGCGTCTTTTAAGAAATATTTGGCTTTAAAAAAAGTGACCAATTTTTATATTATGATTCCAAACTTAAATTATTATTAACTAAACAAAAATTAAATCTATAGATATTTTTGTAATATTATTTGTACTTAATATCAAGACACCTTACTTCTTGGATCTAGTCATCAATATCATGTTGCTCCTCCTTTGACCGCAGTAACTAGTTTGATTCCAGAAAGCATGGAATCGACTAATACTTCAATGGGTCTCCTTTGTGATTCCGTTGCCCCATATGTGATTAAGATCGAATGAATTCCCAGGACAGTCTAGTCGGTGAATTCAAATATCAGAAAAAATATCATTGAAAATAGCACAGAAACATTGATTCCTTTGCTATTGCTTACTTTATAAAATAGATTTTTCGAAGTCCTCCATTTGACACAATTTCCCCATCGACTTTGAAATGGTGGAAAGATATAGAATCAACCTGGAATATTATTTCGTTCGTGTACGAAAAGTGCTCTTGAATATCTGGTGCCAAAGACTCCTATTTGACCTGTCCATATTTTATAGCATTAATTGTCTCGTCGAAAAAGTGCAAATGAGTGCTTTGCGGAAACTTCGCAGTTCCTATTATGAACTTTGCCTTGAACTTTTCATCAGAAAAACATCAAACATAAAGAAAATTTTCCGCACACAACAAATTAAATTTACTTTCGTCGGACAACGTCAGATGTAGCCATTCCGTCTTCTTCCAGTTTTGGTATCTTTTAGCCCATATCGGATGGACTATTTTCTTTTCTTTCGTCAGCAACAGTTTTCTAGATGGTATTCTGCTTGGTGATATTCCTTCAGCTCCGCCATTACACGGACCGCACTTTTAACACGTTCGTTGCTAGGTATATCGTTTTCGGTACTCATTTCTCTTACATGAGAACATCACAAGTAATTTTAATGTATATGGGAGAGTTATTCTCAGTGATTAAAGTCTGACAGGCATGGCATGTTTATCCTTCGCAATTCATAGTCTGTCCTTAGGCCTATTTTTCGCGTTTGTCCTGATCCTACAGGTTGCCTTCAATAATGTGATACGATACGTACATGGGCTGCCTCGAACAGCGCCCATCACACCTCATGTGAACTCATTATTTGGTACCACCCTTGAAAGTTATCTGACGCGTCGTGAGCTTATTTTCCTACTCAGCCTTATTTCCAATAAGAAACCATTATATCTTTATGAAAAATTGCAACCGTTGTCTTCCACAAGAGGCCTGCAATTTCATCACCCAGATGATGTGCCTCCAGATTTGGGATGTGTTCCTACTTTGTTCAGGCAATCCGAACATGGAATGCCCTCCCGATAGTCCGACTCACTGCATGGGCTGCCGCGCGGGATTTGTTGCAAGCGTTGAAGCACTACTTGAGTAACAGATGGCAATCATTTCTCTTCTTTCATTCTTGTTGTTCCCTTCATAATTATTTGGTTTTATTTTTATTCTTTTATTCTTATTTATTATTTATTTATTTTATTTATTTAATTATCTATTTACTTATCTGATTATTTATTTAATTATTTATTTTCTTTGATTCTTTATTCTTTGCAGATTCGTTTTCTCTCTGTTTACTTACTTATTTGATTATTACTTTGTTCTATTTTCGTTATTGTTTTCCTTATTTCTTTCGTTATGTTTAGTTTTAGTTTTATAGTTATATTCTGTTTTTCCCCATTTGCTATAAATAACTAGATAATATTAGTACTAAATAAGATTATTAATCTTCTGTACGCATGCCAATAAATTGATTTATTGATTGATCCTTTCTTCTTCTCCGCCTTGATATAATAAAGTTAAGATTTTCACCTAATTACCATGGGTCAATTGCTTGTATTTGCCACACATTTCACTTATTATTATCACAACTTAATTAAAACTAAATGTGGGTAGCCTAGCATGTAGTTTTGACATCTTATGGTGCGGTTTTTATGACCGCAAGTGTAATTCGAAATATCTGTTATAAACTGTATCTGTTATATACTTATAAGTATACGTATACGTTATTAAATTAACAATTTACCATCAATTTCGTTTTTACCTCCTCACCAAATTTGAATTTAAACAAAAGTAGTTATAATCGAAAATTAATGCGTTATTGCTTATAAAATTATAATATTTTCAACAATAACTGAGGTTTTAAAATTTCAAGTAGGTCCATAAACTGGTAAGTTTTCAAGAGCGTTAAAATAAAGTTTATCTCTCTTTTTTAAATGAAAAAAAGTGAGTTATGTGCGTTAATAGAGCACCTCCTATGGAGTAGAAAAATTACAAAGGAAATCACAGAAAAGCTCAGCAAATATTAGCACAAGACATTTAAAATGGTCCAGAAAGCTGAATTGACACTAATAACTATGGATCAATATAATGTAAAGCATCATCATCTCTCCACTCGCTACTAGTTGACGCCATTCTTTTACTTCTACCAGCACGGTTTGCCAGCTCATAAGTTGAACAGAAGTCTATTTTTTTATTAGCACAAGCTGATGCGTTGATTTGCAAAGTAAAAATTTCATTCCCAAAATAGCGGTTAACTTGCAACATTTGTCAGGTTAAAATTTCCCAGTCTTCTCCACTCTAAAATTTCCTTCCGCCTATGCTATGTTGTGTGCATCATAGGGTTATCCCCGAGCTTTAGCAATATCTGAAAAATTTCGGCATTCATTCGGTGATTTTTTGTTTCAACCTCCGAAATTAGTTAAAAACTTTTAAAACTTTTAAAAAATAATGATGAAGTTTTATGCCCATAAAGTTGTTGTAATCGATAGGTAAAATGAATAAATAAATAAATCTTCATCGACTATTGCATCCACTTCATGTGGAATTACAGACAAAGCAACTTCACTTGGAGAAGAAAAAAATCCATTTTCAGCATTACAATACACCAGCACACTCGTTCATAATTGCAACTGCCAAATTGGTCAAATTGCGCTACAAACTACTACTCCCTCATCTGCCTTATTGTCCAGATTTGACACCCCGCGATTTCTTTCTTTTTCCTAACACGAAAACTTATCTTGGTGAGAGAAGATTTACATACCGAACAAGGAGGTCATTGCTAAAACAAATGCGCATTTTACAGGGTTCAAGAAATCATGATTTTTGGAAGGCATATAGGAGTTGAAAAATGTTTGGAAAAAAGTGTATCCACATGAAATGGGACTACGTTGAAATATAATTTGACCAATCCACAATAAGTAGAAAACAAGAAAATGATATTAAAATCAGGTAATGTTTTTCAATTAAAGCGAGAGATACGGGTTATCTAATCCTGGTAAAATAAATTTGTCTTTTGTGCGAAGAACCAGATAACATAAGATCGTTTTCCAGACAGGTATACCTGGGATTAACCATTGATTAAAAAGATGTCTGCATTTTTTAATTTAACGTGCACAATTCATGTGAACATTACTGCCATTATTAACATTAGTGCAACCACTTCGTTCCATTCCAAATTATGATCCATACACACCCTAGTCATTTACACATCATCAAACCATCACAAGAATTACTTGCCTATGCCATACATATTTTTGTGTATCCTAGTCATTGTTAAATTTCACTTTAATAATAATGATCTTTCGCATAATCAATCCATTCGCATAATATCTTTATCAGTCTAATAGAACCCCAGCTAATAGGACAACACAATGGATAGAGGCCAAGATCCTCTGTACGAAAAATGTCCAACACCCTGATCTTCGTAAATGAATGTTACATCACTCTATGTACTGCTAAAGAATTACAACTCTAGTCGCCATCATTCTTTCAATACAAAAAATTGACAATAGCTGTGTTTTTAGTACAAGATCCATACAAATCTCAAGATCCAGATCTCACTTAGGAACAACTCAAGATCCAGATATTTATACAAATCTTGGATCTGGATCTTTAAAGATTCGAAAATTAGTACTGACTTTCACACATAGAAGCACTTTTTTAGGCTTAGATGTTGGTACTATTCTTTATCAAACTCAAAGATTGATCTTAAAAGTGAGCAAATATGGATGATATAAGATTGTAAGTATTACAAAAAACTAATACTACTTACGTGCTTAAAGTATTGCAACTTATTACTTGTAATAAAATAAAATAATACTCGACAATTGGCAGATGTCAACTATAAGTACTACCAACGTATAAACTAATTTCAAAAAGATTTCGATCGTGCTTTTGCCTACAGATCTGGATCTTGGAGTAAGAAGTTTAATTGCGCCTACAGATTTGGATCTTGAAGCAATAAAACACAGCTAATGAATATTTCGATCTGTGCGAATAATTGCACCCAAGTTAATAGTTCTAATCCTGTCCGTTTTCATGTGCTAATAAGTTGAATCACTACACCACACCTCGGAATGTCTCAGGGATCAATTTTGGGCTCACTACTATTAACTATTTGTTATTGCTCTAAGTGTTCCTATTTTTAATGAATCTATCAGAGGTTACACATGAGAAAACGATTGTGATTGTAAAATACACGAAATTTCAATTCAGTTACCAGATATTTTCAGATATTCATCATATTTATTCAAAATATTTAAGCATAATTTATTCAAACCATTTCAAAATCAATAGAATGCTCCGATGCGGAAAGCAGAGTAATTGGCAAGGGAATTCATTCTAAAACAAAAAAAAATATAAAAACCCCTAACAAACATCCCACTCGGTATCGTTAACAAACTCTTTAATTACGTACATTGTTCTCCAGTTAAGGTTAAAATCAGTTACATAAAATCACCTTGTTTGGAGTGAAACGACTTTTTGTCGCGTCTTTACCTCTATGCCATGCCAATGTAATCGCATCACACTATCTGCCGCCTCATTTACGTTTGCATTTATTCGGAAAAGTCAACCGAAAGCAAAGCTCTATAAACGTGTGCAGTGGTTTGCCCCATCATTGTAAGTTATTGCGAGCACTGTCCACTTAGATCACCTGCTGATATCAATATCGCATCATGATCCCAGGAATGCAGGTGTCATACGATTCTATTGGGCACTTAACTTATGCAACTGCGTGCGGTTAGCCACACATCATAAATCGAGAACTATTTATTGAACTTGCTGAAATTCCAGGTTGGCACTTGACACCGATTGTTTACTATTAGGCACTACTTACCAGAACGACTCCGAATATCCACATCTGAGTACCCATTGTAGTACGTAGTACGGCTGCAACACTTGATTTGTAACGGCTGCCTCTAATTTAAATTTTCAAATTTTTGGTAATTATCACGTAACTTCCACGATTAGCTGAACTCCACATAGAACGCCTCGTTAACACTCAAAAAATGACTCGAAAATTGTTTCACCGGAAAATTGCAATTTCACATCATCCCAAAACTGTAGAAAATCGATTTCAGAAAGCGCATGCGCGTCGGACTCAAGGGACAGTTTTCAATGGTTTGCGATTGCGATTCTTTCAGGCGGTTCACATTGCATGTCCATAAACTGGTGAAAATGGATAATTGAGATCACGAGCAAAACTCCAACGATCGAAGGAAATGGTCACAGCATGTACCGAGAGGTCTGAGCAATGTTGCCTAAGACAGTCACGTCTAACTTCGAAGCTGGCTTGGTGGCCACTAAAGACTGCTGCAACGCCTCGTAGTGGACTCGCAAGTCGCTATATTTCCCACTCGAAGGAAAAGGCTTGCGTGCACAGCTCAACATCAACAATCGCTTTGCGCGCGTTTTAATTGACACACGACTGTTGTCTTTGGTATTAACGAGGAAACTGCATGCCGTCAAAGAAGTTGCGATCACGATCGAGCTAAGATTTCTCTTCCAGCGCCTTTAAGAGATCGACACCTCAGCATTGATCCCAGCTAGCCGGTGCGATGATCTATGTTGATTCGCTAGCATCTAGTATTACTAACAGAATATGTAACCGTTGCTGGTTCGCTCCGAGAGTTGACATGATCGCGAGAAAAGTGTAGCGAGGAAAATCTGTGCACAGATGGCGGGAAATTAGTGGGAGGCGACGATGGTTTATTAGTACTCCACGAAGACAATGATCCGCAGCATGGAATACCGCGCAAATATTTGCTCAACGGTATGAGGTGTTTGAATTTTTAATCTGTGACTTATTTCGATAACTGAACCCACTTAAGAGGCGTTAGGAAAATCTTTGTGCCCGGGAATTATTGGTATGAAGTCATGCAGGCGTTTAAAGGCGTTCAGTTCTTGTAATTTTTTTTTACCTGGAAGTGTTTACGACAGCGGTCCGCTAATTAATGCAAAATGAGTAAGATTTAAATCAAGTTTGTTTTCATTTGTCCGGGGTATGTCGGTTTCTTTCCACTCTTGGGCTAGCTTGTTTAGCAGTAGCAAAAACGAACTATTGTTGGTCGAAAAGGCTCCGAATTTATGAGGTGAACCAATTAACCCCTAAAATAATGGGATGATTGTGGGAAACACCATACATTTTGAAACATGTTCCGTTTGAAGCACGAGTTGCATCCGACATTGACGAAAAGCTTCCCCTTTATTATTAGATAATAAATTCAAAGAGACGCGCAAAATAAACTTGTCTTATTATTACCAAGTAATACGCCGCATTCCGATTATAAATTGAATTTCAATTTATCGAAAGAATTTGATTGTTTCGTCTCCGCTGAACTGACCAAACGTAATCGAATGTTTAAATACCGGAACTGAATCTGATTCATAAATTTGTCACATTGCCGGTGAACTCAATTTTATTGAATAGAAATTGTAAATATTTTAGCTATGATGAATCGTAAAATAAGAGTGATGATTTTTCTTAATTATAGAAATTTCTATTTTGTTAACGACGTGCCATAAATACGGCTTCCGTAAGTTTTTAACAATTTAAATTTAAAATATTTTGATTTTCAATCCTATGTAATATTTTTGTGCAGTAGTATGCAGTAGTAGTTGGCCTGCACTTTTCCTTAAGAAGTAGCCAAAAGTCATGGGATACAACGTTGTACGATATACCGCCTCAGCTGGCAAATAAAATGGAAAATTGTAGTGGGACAGTTAGTGCATATTTCGACTTAATTATCCGCTGCTCATACTTGGAAAGAAAAACAGGAAATGGTAGTCTATTTCACATCCATATTTTAATTTCCAAATTTCCTAGTGTCATTTTTATTTTCAATCCGTAAGAATGAACGTACTGAATTGAATCGAGGGTCATAGAGGCCACATCTGGGGTGCCTCGAGGTAGTCATCTTGGCCCTCTGACTTTTATTCTTTCGATTAATGATGTTGTGCATCTTTTGAGGTGTTCCAAGGTGTTAATTTATGCTGGCGACATGAACATTTTCTCCTTCATCAATGATATCAGTGAAGGAAGATTTGAATACCTTTTACTCTTGGTGCGGGCACAATGACTTGGAACTTAACATAAATAAATGTGAGGTCATGTCATTTTTTAAAAGGAGCGACACAATCACCTACGACTACACATTTGCTACAAGCAATATATCTCGCGTACAGTATGTTAGGGACTTTGGCGTGAAGCTTGATTCCAAGCTTTATTTTGTTTCCCAGATTAATTATGCTGCTTCCAGAGGCAATTCCATGCTGGGCTTCATTAAACGCTGGTCCAAGAAGTTCTCTGATCTTCGAGTTTCCTTAACATTATATAATCCGTTCGTTCGACTGCTTCTTGAATACGCATCCTGCCTACGCTGTCCATATTGGTCGTATTGAGTCTGTTCAGATTTGCGCTTAGGGATCTCCCTTAGAGACCGTATGATTCTTCCACCGTATCGCGAACGGCTTAATCTGCTTGGCATGACTTCTTTGAAGAAGCGACGTAAGATTGCCGATATAGTTTTTATCCACCAGTTCTTGAACTCCAATATTGACTCTTCGGAGTTCCGTGGCAGGGTGTCGTTCGGAATACGCAATAGCGTAATCCATTCTTTCATCTTAAGGTGGAATGCTGGCTTGAATCTACTTCAGGTCTAGTGTGGAGAAAAGGGCGGCGGACGTACTTCCCCACGATGCGACCTCCCAATATCCAACCATATATTAATTTTATTCATTTGCCGTTAGTAAGCTCAAATGCTTTTCTATTGACGTTGTGTATTATTGATAGCGCATTATTTGTTAAGTAGATAAAATGCCCTCCTGACGGTTGCTTGTACAATTACATAGATAGCAGCTGCAGAGGGTGGTTGCTTTGTACACACTATTGCTCTTTCTAATTTGCTCACTAGAAGATGTAGAGCTTGTGTGGTAGATTTTGCTAATGGTATGCAATGTTTTTGTAGATTTAGAGGTAGTGAGCTGAGCGCCTGGCTGAACCGTCAGCATGATGAGGTGAATTATTACCTCACACAAATGCTGACGGGACACGGGCACTTTCGCTCCTTTTTCCATAGGATGGGGAAGGTGTCGAGTGCTGCCTGTGTCTACTGCGACTCCCCTTCGGACTGACTCTGCACAAATAGTTTTCAGAATAAAAGAGGACTTTTAGAGCAATATAACTTGGGCCGGATAATAGACCATTTTGTACTTTTTGGTATGAATACCATAGTCACAGTTCTCCACACTTTAAATATAACTGGCTCTAAGAAGTTTTGTAAATAATACGGGAAAGGAATATACCATCTTCTCCTGGGGTTTGTGCTCTTTAAAAGATCTCACAGCCAATTTTATTTCTCTGTGAAAATGGTTGCGAAGAGGCTTAATATCATTGGATACCCCTTCGCTACTGTCGACCACTCTCTGCAGTGGAGGTAGTGTGCCTGCAAAATTAATTCTGTTGTTTTATTTTGTTTTTTTGTTTTCAATTTCCTGTCCACCATAAGAAATTAAGATTTGATTTTTAAGCTGGGTTGAGACAATAGTTTTAGCAGTTTCAGTAGTTTGGCAGTTGTCTAAACTTCAGAGCTAATCATTGCGTAGAGAAGATTACTTGATCAAGTTATAGACATGCACGCACTATTTTCGTTTTTGTTACATGATTTGATTCCTGTATTTTTTGGAGCCGAAAGGGAGTGACGTCCCAGAATGACTCAGTCACCACAAATAAAGTGTAACAAGGAAATGGTATAGCTGCTTTTATGCACGTGTTAAGATCGATGTATGGATATTTTATCATTCAGCATTGTAAAATTATAAATACAATTTAAATGTGACCGGTTCCCACCAAATTATCAGAACATCTTGAATTCTAATTTGCCAGCTCTATGAATTCGCAATACGAATTTTTAGTTTCTACTGAAAAAAAAAAAAACAAGAGAAGGAGCCTCCGACGTATATCACTTCTGTACTAATATAAATTCCTATCACGTGCAGCTATTACCATTCTTGGTTGACGTGTCCCCTTAATCATTTCGATTTCCTTCTAGATGTTCATAGGTATATACATATGTACCTGAACCTATATTAAAAAATAGGTTTTATTCAGTGTTACCGATTGTTATCCAAGGCACTATATTTCAATCTACATTTCTATAGCCCACCGGTGCGGTAGTGCTCTCTTTCTCATACTAAACAAAATCAAAGACGCCTACAATTGCATATTTATGATACTTTTCACAGAACTGACCAGTGATTTACTGTATCTGGTTGTTCGTTACAAGTAAATTCAGTTATGATCTCTTTTTCTTCCAACTAGAATCATATAAATCGCATCAATATTCCAGACGAGGGATCCGTGCGGCACTTATAGAATTATCGAAACCTTGTCAAAATTTTAAAAACAGTGAAATTAGAACTAATAGGCAATTTATATTCAAAATTCGATCATTGATGTTATTGAGAGTGAGAATTTATTATTTATTTTCCGCCTATGGTAATGTCCCTCTGTGTTTACGTGCATGTAGAAATGAGGTTGCTACTGCTTCAATTAATCTCACATAAATCGGTCGACCTGAGAAATACAAATGGTTTTGATTCAGGTATGCATCTCTGACTCATTTCATGGGTGCAATGGTTCCGCAAAAAATCTGTGATTTGAAATTTCCTTGGAAATTAATACATTGGTCTCTTGACAATACATATTATAGCAAATACTGTCGATAAACACTTGATAAAACCAATCTGTTATACTTTTTACGGTGTAGCCAAAGCTCAGGAGATAGCATATGTCGCCACAACACAGTCTTGTTCACGGAATCGATTTTAACCCTCTTAGTACCTGTATAACAGATAAGCCTGTAAAAAAGCCAATATATTGGCTCACGGGTAGTAAAAGGGTCAAAGGGATTCACCTCGTCTCCAATGAACATAAAAGCTCTTTTGAGGTATTTATGCAACGCGGAACATCCTGCTCCTGTCCAAGTATGGGAATTTACTCATGTCTGGGTCTAATATTAACCCTGTATATGAGCACTAGGTCAGATAGGTAAAAGATGACTGCTATAAAGATAGAACTGTCTCCATCGCTGATGTCTGGGGTACAACAAACTTTTTGTATGTGATGAAGACTCTTACCTTTGATAAAACGACAGGAAAAATGACGGAAATATTAGAGAAAACAATCAGGATTTCTATGCAAGTACATTTGCTAGCAAACCATCTCTCGGAAGGATCTTGTACTTAGACTGGGATGTGGTTGAAAGAATGCAGCCGCACGCCCTTCAAATCTACAGGCTTGGGTGGGATATTCCCTTTACTGCAGTGGGTCAAAAAGACCATTACTTCGCGGCTTTAGGGAATATTTATCACCTGTCGTGCAACAGGGTATACACCAGTAAAGTGGAGGGAAACGAAGGTTGTCTTCCTACCGAAACCATCAGAGAAAAGGATTACTCCGAAGCAAAATACTTTAGTGCGGCTAGTCTGACAGCCTTTCTATTGAAAACAACCCTTAAATGTAAACCCGCATACCCCGCATACTTATCAAGCTAGAAAATCAACAGAATCTGCGCTACATCAACTGTTGAAAGTGGCAAAGCAGGAAATGAATACAGAAGGCGTTGCTTTGACCACTTTCATGATCGAAGATGCCAAATATCTGGATTTGAGGCGGACCTCAAGAGATATATCCTGATCCTGATATTTGCTACGGCAGTCTGGTAGCCTAAAGCATGCTAAATGACCGTTAGACTATGACTGAATAGGGTACAAAATTTGACATGCATAGTAATTACGGATGCTTTTCATGCCAGACCTACTGCCGCATTAAAGACTTTCCTGGAGCTGTTTGTGCCTTTTTTGACGAGGAAGTTTTTCCGTCTGACGCTTTTCTTATTCTCTTTTGTGCAAGTGAATAGAACTTCCCGCACAAATCCTACGAGGGAGTTTTTGAGTCGCGCACGAAACTGGTTTTCTTTCTCAATTTTATCTTCAGATTTCTTTCTTATGATTTTTGCTCTCAGCTTTCTCGTTTTCCAGAAAGAGATAGCCCTCATCCCACCCGAACTCATGAAATAAGCACAAAGAGGAATTCGAAAAACTTTCTACTCGAACTTCTTGCTTCTTGTTGCTAGCTAGAAGCAAAATTGGAGTCGCGAGCACAACCCCGCTTCTTAACCCATATCCCTTCTCTTCATTTTTCGAGCGTCGGACGCCAAAAAAGGCACTTAAGGATGTAACGGGACGCCACCTGGTATTTATCAGGAGCTGTGTGTGCACATAGACCCTGGGTTGCGTGAAAGAAATCATGGAACTCACGATGTCTAAGGACAGGTTCAAGAGAATCAGAATAACCTAAAGATTTAACAAGACTCTTATCAGTGACGAATTACTCCCATAAAGTGCCATTTTTATGTTCATGGACGGATCCATGATTGATAGTAGGAAAGGTTATTTAAAGTATTGCCTAAGCTCAAGGGACAATCCTATGATGCACACAGCACAGATTAAGCAGAAGGAAATTAAGGAAGAGGATATTGGAAAATTTTAACCTGACAAATGTTGCAAGTGAGCCACAACTTTTGACTTGAAATCATTACTGTAAAACATCCCAGTGGCTTCGCAAGTACAATTCTTGTCAGTAGAATTGTCTCAACCACTGGTACCCAGATAAATCGCTGTGTCCTGTACAGGATTCGAACCCATGCCAAAAGGGGAGGAAATCTACAGACATGCGCCTCAGCCCTCTCGGCCACCGGCCTGGCGTAGCCTGAAGAGAAATACATCAGCTTACTAGCCAAAAATCCTGGCTCTGGTTGTGGACTACTTACGAGGGGATCAAGTACGAGGTGGTAAAATTCCCATTGCGCTGGTCATTTTTAGAGATGGAATATGTGTAAAAACTGAATGGGTGTGCCCCGAAAAATGAAATAACACTTTTTCAGTTAGGGGATAATAGGAATCCAAGGCCCAGAACTATTGTATATTCCGCCATTCGATCAGGGGGCATGGTGAAAGATCTGATCGCAAAATGGATCATAGAAGAATATCAAAATGGGTGAAAAATGTGGCAACTTTACGACCGGTTGAAAAAGAATTTAACTGTCGTAAGCTATGTCTGGAGGATATTCAGGGAGGGAGCACATTGTGTGCAACTGTCCGGTCCTGGCAAGCAGGAGGGCGGAGGTAACAGGCTACCCCACAGATAACCCATAAACATATGATTAAAATATCAAAAAGTGTTTTTTTTGAATGTCTGGTCATATAACCTCATTTTTGCTACCTAGACAGTAGAAAAATTTAGAAAAATCAGGATAGGTCTGAATACGTATAGTTTTTACATTTGAGATTGTCCACCCGGTAGGCTCTTGCACCACTCCCATCTAAAGACATCTTATGTGACCGACCCAAATTTTTTAATTTGTGCTTTTTTCCGCCCCATTTAATTTCTCACAAACGTGTTCGGCTACTTACTGCTCGTCCTCACTTTCAGTTAAACTGACCGCAGAAGGATTAAAAAAATATCCATTTATATTGGTCAGTGGTTCTGCCTTAGTTGTTGACACGATCGGAGGTGCGCAATCCAAGAGAAACAACGATCACCTGTGGCAGAGATCCGCAGCGAGGCTAATTTGAAACCAAAGTTCTTATACTAGCGAGTGGACTACTCCCTAGGCCTTCGTCGTACTTGGCTGGCGGATGTCTGGTTAGGGACCTCTTATTGGTTATTCGAGCCTACGGTGATAGCAACTGATCGACTATTCACCATCTGTGGACTTACTTGGTATAGCGGGCACCCAAGCCCCAAGATCTGAATATCTTACAATAATCTGAAAATTGTTAGACTTTGGTTACTCAAAAGCCACCAAAATTCATATTCCTCTTTCATCATTCCCATCATACTAATATTTCTCTTAAGAAGCATTTTTTTTCTAGATATTCAGAATGCTCGGTATCATCATCCAGTCATTTTGTAAAAAAGGATTTTGGAAATAACCTTTAAATTAACTGTTCTTTAGCATTCCAATTTTAGCTGGATTAATTTCCCTCAGTTTATACAGTTCATCAAGATTCAAAAAAATTTGCCATGTTCCCATAAACGAATCGAAACTGATTCAAAAAATAACTCAACCACTTTACGACGCATTCATTCGAACCTTCAACTCCGCATGCATATTCAAAGCCAGAATTAAATTGTGTTCTATCGTCGGTTTAATAAAATTGAAATTCTGGCGCAGGTTGGCAATTAAGTGACTTCACACACCACAAAGCTTATGTCATGAATGGATTCAGATGAACCGGGAGTCTTATCCATAAAAGGAATTCGCTTTAGACTCCTACGTAAAGAATTAGTCGCTAATTTGTTTTATGCGATCGCTTTAAGGAAATCATAGAACGCTGAACTTCTAATCTCAGTCGAGTGTACTATACTATAGCTGGCATTGCCATAGAACCCTCGGATCATATGTGCTTCGAGCGACGTCACGAATTTGCATAATGAGACCGTTCACATCGAAGAGTGAATTTACGAGGGTAACTCAAGATTTGCATAAGTTTCAACGGAAATCTTAAAATTTGAAACGAGATATCTCCTCATTTCGCCGGGACCTTTCCTAATAAATTATTTTGTTGGGCATTTCCACTGTGCAGCAGTCCCAGCTGACGTGTTCCGTGCGTGGTGATCGCACTGAGCGTAGGATTCAAGTGTTCGGCACCAACTTCAATTGCAGTCCACACGTACTTACCGGATCCATTTGGCGTCGACAATAAATGGCTCCAGAGTGGGCGACGAGTGTAGAATCAAACTCCATGGCCCCATGCACTGGGCAGTAACTGCCAACTACCACTCAGCCACCGGGGGTACTGGACAAGCCGCACGGAATACTTTATCCGACCGTCAAAGATCTGAATTGTTCGTTTGCAGCTTGAAGTGTTTGCATTGCCAGCAATAAATTTATTGTTACCATTCCGGGGAGAATTTATTGAAGGCAAAAGTTTCAATTGAATCAATGGCAAAAAGCAAACAACATGTGAATATGTGATCCACCTAAGAGATCTCGACGGGTTATTGATAGATTTGTTACGTAATTATAGTAGCAAATAGTCCAGCAGACAATGTTGTTTGCCCGGACTGGCATGGCACTGTGTGGGTGAACGAGTTACCTTAACAATGAAATTTTATTAGCAATTTTGTGTAAAACAGTAGAGAAAGCTATGGTAGGAAGTACGGAAACTAACTTTACAACGCAGTACTTTAATAAAATGGAATAAAGGTAATAAAACGAGTTAATAAAAATTGTTTTCCTCCTCCGAATGTGTGCATTATTGTTTGATATCTAATAAGAGAAAAACAAGTAATAGTTTGGTTGAAAACCAACTTTTTTATGAGGATAGCAAAATGACTTATTTAATAAAATTTTGTACATCTTGAAAAAATCAGATTTTAAAATCCTTTTTCCCAATATTGATTAAGATTTTTTCCACCAGATCTAATTAACAGGAAAAGTTCAGTAGTTTATGTTGAGCTTCGAACCATTTGCAGTTTATTTCAATAATCAACAATGGATGATGATAGAGAAGAAACTCCAGGGACCCTGCTTCACGTAAATGGTGACCTGCAAAGTTATGCTCACTTTTTCGACGCGTGCGTTACACGCTAAACCCCCTGTGCGTGTGTTATGTCCGACAAGCGTTGGAGGAGGGTAGGGTGCTATTTCCAGCCTGTGGACCTGTTGGGCGCCACACGGTTTTTTTTTTTTAATTGAGTCCGTGAACTTAAAGTTGTGCAGGTTTCGACTTCTCACCATATACACTTCACTGAAACAAAAGTTATCATATTGCGTCACTTTAATACCTTTAATCCAACACGTTATAAAATTTATCTCAATGAATTCAGTCGGGTAATTCTGGAGTGTGCTCTCAACTGCACATAACCTACAGGATATTCCTGATGATATCCCACTACACAAAATCACAAAAGTAAGGGAGTTTTCTTATAACTCTAGTAGTCGCAAGGTAGCACAAAGGGAAACCAATTACACAAGCAAAGTAAACTTAATCACTAGAAATCAAAGTAAGGAAAAAGAGAACAAAACCATATACTTATCTTATTGTGACATTCCACATGCCCCAATCATCCTTCACAAATTCCAGCTCTCTTCCCACCAATCCAGTTCTCACTTCACTAACAGCCCTGATCCTCTTGGTCCGCTTTCCGCCGACTTCCTAATTTCCATCCACGTGCTCCTCCTTTTACTTTTCTTCCTCGCTTCTTTCCACACTGTCACCTTTTCTCGCGATAAACTCCTCCTGCTAAATTCACCTCTCCTTTCAATCCCGAACTTAGAAGCCTTGCACTTTTCCTCACTTTCTTTTTTTTCTTCTTCTTAAAGCAACATTTTTCTTACAGCAGGTCCTACCATCGGATTATCATTGGGCTTAATGGCCGCCCACTTCGCATACCAGAGCTTTTATATCTAACCCGCCCCTATTGGGACTTCCGCCCCCTATTCTGAGCAAATCTTGAAAACGGTTTAAATTTGAATTCAAAACGTTTGAACTAGTTAATAATATTTTCCAATTTTCTGCGCTGTTATGTTTCCTAGAATGTCTTTAAGCGTTCCATGTTTTCAAAAAAATTTTTTAAATTCTCTTTCCCGGAAAATCTCGGAAAAACTTTCAGCTGTCAAAATGTGTCCACATTTTTCAAATTTTCCTCCCTTTTCACTATTTTGCGCCTTAAATCTCGGGTATCCATGCTCTGGGTTATGGACGGGCCAAATTCGATATTTTCTATTCAGTAAAGTTGAAGTTCGTGGAGTTTTTTCGGTGTGTTGTGTATTTTCAGTGAAGTTAGGTGTTATTGGGGTGATTTATCTCTCTGAAGGGCCTTCTTGAAGTGAAAACTGGACGATGTGTTTTTTTCAGAGGTGTCCCCTGTAGGCCTAATCCTCCCATGCAAGCAAGCAGTAAAGAGACACCTGCAAAATATTTTACCATATGCAGAATAATGAAAAAAGTTCCAATAAATCCATGTGTTACATACTTATCGGTGGCAAACACCGAACTTAACACCAAAGTTACCCAGGAACGCAACCCCAAAGTAATGAACACAACCCCGAACTGATGTGGATCAGTGTTGCCATTATAAAATTTCAAGAAAAGCTCGATAAAAAAAGTGACTGAAATACGGAACCGGGATCTTTCTTTGTATAATTAATATATAGATAAAGAAGCCATATACCCATAAATGTGTGACTTCATAAACTACCGTTATGCAAAGTTTTATGAGAATTAAGCGTGTCACCTAAACGGAAGAACACCCAAGAAATGGTTTCACAAACAAGAGAATCGAAAGAGTAATCGAAAAAGGCTTTATTTCACACTCATGGCGATAGGATCCTAAGGCTCAACAAAACTGACCTAAGATTTCTTAAAGAGTACGATTCCCTGAAAAAATGTTACTCTCTCTCTCTGATCCTTTCCATGCGTTAATTGGGACCAGTAAATGGTTCTCTGAATATTTCCGCAAGGCTGATTAAAAAAAAAAATAAAATTCGATTCGAAACAATAGAAAAATTTTATAAGTCATTTCACAACTGTTCTAATTAAGATAAAAGATAGTTTTCCTTGCCTATTGTTCCCCTAAAAATACTATTAAAATATTATTGCCAAATTTATTACAGTTCTCCATTCTTCACGCTCCAGCACTTCCTCAATAGAATCATTAGACCTAACATAAGCGATTCATTTACTATCACTTTTGAATAAGAAAAAAAAACAAAACAATGAAAATCACCGCCTATTTTCTTCAAGTAAACCTTTCCCAAGCCAAACAGAAAATCATTTCAGTAAAAATTCACGAGTCGTTGACCAACCAAGATTCAGTCCCTTCTGACCAAACCAGCCATGCAGTGACCCCATCCATATACATCTCACCTGTAGTATGAATTTAACAACCAATTGAATTCGTCAATACAATGATATTATTATTTCTACCCACGATGGATAGAATAGGCTACTTAAGGTGCTAAACAAACCATAGGAATGCCATTGCCAAATCCCAAGAACTCTGACCTCATCTGTTCCATTATTCGACTTGGGCAATAAATCCGAACTGACGAAATACCTACTCGAACTCAACATGGAGATCAGCGAAAGTTTTAAGTTAATCCCAGTACTATAGTGCGGCTTAATTAGCAGGTATTGAACTTGCTCTCTGAGCTGTTTGTAGATTTTGATCGGCTAAAAGTGGATCAAGATCACATTTTGCAAAGATTTCAATGTTCATTTTGCCACTTTTTGAAATCCAGCTTTTGACAAGTTGTTAATATTGAAAACGTGTGGTGGATGTTGTTTCCTTTTACGTCGGATTACGCAATGTAAAACTAAGTGCTGGGATCAAGTTGTTCTGAAGCGATTAGTCTAGTGCAACAATCAGGGAAATAATGAAAAAAACTGATTAATATTATTGCGACAGTTTCCCACGTGTAAGATCGTTAATATTAAAACAGTGCAAATAATCCACAAACCCGGTTACACCGATTTCCTAATAAGTGTCGCCTACGGCACTCCTAATCTAAGAGCTGACAAAAACAAAGAGGCTAGAACGACAGCGATATGATCAATTACGTTGCACCTTTGATTTTTTCACTTGAAGATATGTGAGGGCGGTTTCAGATATGAACAGGATCCGAAAAGCGATAGTATTCTTATTCAGTCCGGTTCGCCGGAGTGCTTCCAGGTGCCAGGTGGACCAAGCTAAACTAACTTGAAATAATTGTCAACAAAACAATTGATGTTGATTAATGGTATTCTTGTGCGAAGGAAATTAATCAAAAACTGATGTACCCTGTACTTAAATTTTTTTACGAGGCATTTCTACCTTAAGACAACTTCATCATTACGAAACGTGATTCTTTGTTTGTTTATTTAAAAAAGAGGTCGGCCAAGCGTGAACATAGGTCACATGATGAGGGTTCCAAAAGTTGACTCTTTTAATTTGAAACAATGAGTGTAAAATTGGACAAATAACGAGCGCAACACATTAACTAGTTAACAAGGCTATGATTTTAGGTTATTATAGTAAAAAAGGTTATCTTGATTACTTAAAATTAAAAAACTATATTTCTGATTATTTTTGAAAACCTCCAAGGGCAAAGTTTTCTAACGATTTGTCTTTTAATTTTCACATGATCTTAAATATTCTCAATTTTTGTTAATGAACGCATTTTTTCTTAATGTTGCTCGCAAAAACTCATCTAAAAATTTACAAAAAGAACTTAAAAAGTAACATATAGTTCTTTTCTCTTACATTACTTCATCACAAGTTACATAAAGTCCGATAAAGTGGGATGAATGGCCCACGAATTTCGAATGGACAACGCCAAATTGTTCAAGGCTGTAAGGGGCATCCTGGATGGAATCGATAGAGATAATGACTTGAAGAAAATGCCTTCATAGACGGCGGTTTTGGAGGAACAACGGTGTGTAATCAGTTGTTACTCCGGGTCAATTAACTGCTCCAGAAAAGAGCTTTAACTTTACTTTGATATTTGAAGGTGTGTCGATTTTACGTTAATCATTTCTGAGCTAAATTTTGTGTTCAAATTGAAGTATTTGCATTCTACAGGCACAGCGGATTTCTCTTATTTAGTGGAAAGCTTTAAGAAACTACATTCACGGTACTCACAACAAGAGGGTATTGGTATCGGCCAAGTAATAAAAGAAAGACTGTTCAGCTCCTAAGGCAAACAGTGAACGCTTTTTTACGAATTTTTACCCATTGATTCCTCTCTTGAGACCTTCCGTCTTCCTCACTCTGTACAACAAGCAATAAATACCTCACAGTCTACAGCTCTCAGGCGAGGCATCGCTGGGCCAAAAGTAGAGAAAAAGCGTTCACTGCGTCTGCCTAAGGAGCTGACTAGTCTTTCTGTTATTCCTTGGTCGATGGTATTGGTATTTCAACTCAGTAATCCTTGGAAAGGATTGCGCGGTTAATGGTGGTTGGTGCGCAAGCCTATGTTTCAGTAACACTTTAATTGAGACCAAAGATACCCACTCGATCTTTGCCTTCCATCTTGGATCCGTCCGTGTACCATCTAAATGTACCCCTTTCAAATGTGTAACCACCTGTAGATCACATTGAGCGGTCCTCTATGGTTATCTTAAATTCCCTTGGCATTAAATCTGCAATGTCCTCTTAAAATTCATCAAACGACGGGTAACACGGGTCTTTCTATAGCCAGATATGACCATACGATCATTTTTGTCCTGAGTTCTCAAGGTTTTCCAAAGTGCCATTGACAGTACCACAGGGCTGATATGACTTTATCAACGTTACTAAAGATCCTCCACGAGGTAGAATTTTAGCATCACTACTGTGGCCTTTGTGCTGTGCATAAACTCTTAACCGTTTTTCAAGCAGCTGGCATGATCACTATAATCATTCGCATTATTAACGTATAATTACTGGACATATGTATTGTACTTCCGTAGTTTCTGAAGAGTATGGACAAGCGAGACACTGAATTGTAAAGAATGTACGTAATAGAAGACGAAGACTTCAAGCATACGGTCTCTGAGTGCCTTGCACATTTGGCTTCATATAAAGTCTACTAAAATCTACCATAGGAGAAGGATATACAGGGTGACACACGAGAACCTCACGATCTTGAATGGTTAGTACTTATTGCATGGCCGCTTAGCTGTCGGCCAGTTGAGGTTATTACACTTGTTATAATACGTAGCAATGGAGCAGTGGACAATTCGATACAATATTTTTACATGCATCGTTAAAAATGATGAGTCTATCACAGCTGTACAGATGGCAATTCAATGTTTGCCGACGTGATGCAACCCGAAGCCGAAACACCATCCTGAAATAGGTCGAGAACAGAACAACTGGGAACATCATAAAGAAGAAGTCAACAGGCCCTCAGCGTACTGCACTCACATACTGTTCCCAGGATATCTCATCTCATGCTTTATCGATGATCTGTGACCTGCTAGGTCTCCTGTGACCTTTTCCTCTGCGGTTATTTAAAAAATCTTGTCTATACTCGGAAGACCAGTAAGTTGATTGAGTTAAAGGAAGCATTCGCCACCAAACGCTTAGGATCAATCAAGATATGTTGGACGCTTTATATGAAGATTACAAACGGAGGATTTAATATTGCATAATTGCCTATGGACGCCACATCGTAGACATGATTTTTCACACTTGATTACTTAGCGCTGTTGCAAAAATCTTTGAAAAATAAAAAAAAAGTACTTGGCAAGTGACTAAAAAACCTGTTAAATTTTTATATGCAATGCATAAAATCTGCAGGTTTAAACATCTACCTCTTTAACTTCCTTCCATAAACTTTAGCTAAAGATTGTTAAAAAAGTAAAATTTGTAAAGCCGAAGGTTTGGCAAAGTGCTTCATTTTTCCTTTGAGAAAATCTATGACTTCTTATTCTTTCGAGTAGCAATATTTTCACACGACGGCTGTGTTTCACTTCAGTTTAGAGTATTTTTCACCGACTGTGTTTCCCCCAGTCTGCAAGGTTTCAAATCTAATGTCCAGCCGTTCACCAAATGTATATCTTCTTCATTATCCATCTGCATTGAAACAATAAAAGTAAACTAAATAACTTTTCATTCTTATTTAGACGTTATAGAGCGAAATATTCGAAGAAAAAAGATTTTCGTTTCGTTCGGAGTGAAACCGAAAAAACTAAAAGAGGAACGATTTTTCGGACGTTATTTCAATCCCTGTTTCAGATCCTTTCCGAACAATTCGCTATTTCCAGCTCTTTCCCCCTGCAATTCATGACCATAGAGGTTTTAAGCATATCGTTCCAAATGTAGATTACTCTACCTTTGCACCATAAAATCCTGAAATTTTAAAAATATACAGGAAGATCCAAGTCTTCAATGACAATATAGCTGAGTTTTTTTTTTGTAGCAGAGTACAAGTTGTCATACTTGCAATTGGACCAGATAACATTTTCTCACAGTTAATTTTTCAGCTGGTGTGTTTTCTTCTAAAGACTCTCACGAAAATCATCGTAAAACGAATGCTTGAGTACATAAATCATATGTGCTTCTTAAGTCCCTGAGAATCCGGCTATCGACCGTCCCACGCTGTTAGTGCTATTAGACTTCACAAAGGCTTTTGAAGGTGTAGATCACCTCAAGCTTCTTTTAACTCTTCCTCAATGAAATTGGTAAGATTAATTTCATTTTATTTCATGCTAAAAATTGTGGGTTACTTACAAAATTACCCAATCTCCTCTTCCTTAATATACCCCTCCGCCTAAGCTGTACTGTGTACATCATAGGGTTGTTTTCTGAGCTTAGGCAATACTTAACAGAAAACCTTGGTGCCGTAGTAGTTTGTTATGAATAAACTGAAAAGCAGAGGTCCCAACATTGATTCCTGAGGGACATCCCTAGATAACAGCAGTTTAGAGCATAAGGACTCGTGTACCTTTACCTACTAGGACGTGCCAATTAGTAAGCTTCTTTTTTGGCATAAGATTTTTACTATAAATATTCCAGTTACTTCGCAAGTACAATTCTTGTCAGTAGAATTGCCTCAACCATTGCTAGGCCCTCAGAGGAGAAAATCTGCAGACGTGCACCTCAACAAGCTCGATGACCGGTGTGAGTGAAGAGGAGATTTCATGTTTCTCTATCTGCAAGATAGGAGGGAAGATAGGCCGATCGCATTTAAGCTCACGGTGGTGGAGTAGCTATTTATGTTTGGCTTGGTTTATATTGTAGAGACTGCTTAGTCGATCTAATACCTCCAGTCCGCTTTCTTCGCAGGCCGATTCCAGCTTGGAGTTAATATACACCCCCAAATTTTTCACGTATTCAACGAATTCGAGAATTGAGCCACCTAGTCTAACTGGAGGGAGCTTATAGTCTCGTTGATAGAACCATTTAATATTACAACACACTTTGATTTGGATGGATTTAGGAGGAATTTATTTTTCATAGACCATTCATTAATCGGTCTACGCTAGAGAGTGAAATACCGGGGAAAATATAAAAAATATTCATATTCCAATTCTGAAATTTAAAAAGCGGTTGCGGCACCTTACCGTCGCATCTTTTATAAAAAAACCCGGCAATAATTGTTAATTACTTGCGAATTTGCATTATTTATGAGATATAATATTGATTCAAGTTGATATAACTGCTAATTATTGTTGAGTGATAATAGTGATTTGTTCACTGGATATTGACAAGTGAAAAAACACAGTGATAGCGTTGTGAATATTGTGAACCAGTTTTCTGATAAGCAATTTTCGGTGATATACATAACAGTTAAAGAAGACTTCAAAGAATTTAAGGAGTTCGGTGGCAGTAAAAGTGTTTTGCAATTTTGACTTGCATTGAAAATTTAAAAATATAAGTGTTTGACTACAGTTTTGTTTTGTCTCTTCGTCTTTGCCTGTTCTCAGGTGTTTACTGTTTTTCTCCGTTGCGATAAAGTTGTGTGATCAGTTCGATTTTTTCTTAAATAGAAGAAAACAAAAATTTATAAACAAAATTAAACCGTTCACTCTTTGATTTCTTTTTCTGTGCGTGACCTTGGCC
>QYTT01092822.1:0-16586 GCA_006980735.1 Dasypogon diadema
TCGAGTTAACTCAGGTTAACCCAAAATTGTCAAATAAAACAGCTTTTTAGAGGAACTGCTAGAAAGTGTCAAAGAAACTGCAATAAAGTGAACCCTGAAAGTGCAAATGAAATTCAACATAAATTGGACTTTATTCCGCTTCTTTTTTGCTCTCTCCTCGAAGGTTTTAGCCTTAATAATTTTCGAACGTACTTGACTTGAACTACGTTAGCGTCTTTTGAACGGACCTTGACAGTATTGTCAGTGCAGTGAAGTTGGCTTTGCCTTTTTCCCCGTGTGTTTCTTTTGAGCGGACGTGTTGCGATGAAGGTGGGTGAATTTATCTAAATTAGTGTCCAGGAAATAAGGCAATTAATTGAGAAAAGTGTGCCTGTTAATATATAGAACGTCATTTATAAAATATATTTACTTAATTGCTTGATAATTTGTAAGATGCCAGAGATTAATTCAGATTTCGCTTTCATTACAGCTCAATGTTTCGTACCCCGCGACGGGGTGTCAAAAACTCTTTGAAGTGGTGGATGAACATAAATTAAGAATATTTTATGAAAAGCGCATGGGAGCGCAGATTGAAGCCGACGTGCTAGGCGATGAATGGAAAGGTTACATCTTGCGGATAACGGGAGGGAATGATAAACAAGGGTTCCCCATGAAACAAGGCGTGTTGACCCACGGTATGGCGAAGTTAGATTGTTTTTTCATTTGTGTTTACTAGTGTTTTGTAGGCCGAGTACGACTTCTATTGAAAAAGGGTCATTCTTGTTACCGCCCGAGGCGAACTGGAGAAAGAAAGCGGAAGTCTGTCCGAGGATGTATAGTCGATGGAAATATGTCTGTTTTGGCTCTTGTCGTGGTACGGAAAGGAGAGAAAGATATCCCTGGGCTAACAGATCAGAATATTCCGCGCCGTCTGGGACCTAAACGAGCCAGCAAAATAAGGAAGTTGTACAATCTTTCTAAGGAAGATGACGTTCGCCGGTTTGTAGTGCGCAGACCATTGCCGGCTAGAGATGGCAAAAAGGCTACATCCAAAGCCCCGAAAATTCAGCGGCTTATTACACCAATCGTGCTGCAGAGGAAGCGCCGTCGTTTGGCACTGAAGAAGAAGCGTCAAATTGCATCAAAGGAAGCTGCAGCTGAGTATGCAAAATTGCTGGCCCAGAGAAAGAAGGAGACTAAAGTGCGGAAGGAAGAAGCCAAGCGGAAAAGATCTGCTTCTTTGCGTGAATCGAAAAGCTCTGTTTCAAGTGAAAAGAAATAAACGAGCGTGTTTGTCTTAAGTGTTTGTTTATATGGTAAAAAGGTTATTTTGTTATTTGTGCAGTAAGCCGCATATTAAAGCGGATTTTATTTCTTACAAACAAACAACCCTTGGGTTTCTAAAATGCGAAGGAGATGCCTCGGTCCTAGGAATTCTTAACATTTTGGTTGTTTCAAATAGCTGAACGTATGCATCACTTCTCTCAACTGTCTCAAACCGTAACAGTGGTAACTGCGGTCTTAATGCCAACTTGTTTTAGTCGAAACGTTATTCCTTGCCATGAACTGCGATTTTACACACATCTACATAAGGACTTTTTTTTATGAACGCTTTAACAAAGGAAGGGGTAGTCTGATGTCTCATGACTAGATTTGTCAGACCACTTTCCATCTTAAAACGTTCATAAGAACAAGAAAAGAAGGTATAATTGGTCAGTTATGCAGCCTTATCGTCCTAGCATATTTTCGAGTATGTAGGGGATTGTTTGAGGCATACATATCCGCAGCTGACCTTCAAATCAGGGGCCATCCTACTATCGGCAACCTGTGGACATACTCTTTAGCACTTATCGTCGTATCCGTTCAGAACGGAGAAAGTTCCGAAATCCTTGTATTGTAAAGCAACAACAAGAACAAGGAATTCGGAGCTTTTCCCGCCCTTACATATGATGATAAGGCTGAATATTTGGAATACTTTTGTATTGGACAATTTTGTAGAATAGGGCCCTATTGCATAAATAAAAGTCTTAATCCTTATTGTGCTTCATGAATGATACTAGCAGAATAGTAATTTACAAATCCCCGACTAATAAACATTAGCGAAATTTTGTTAGTGTAAACGCTTTTGGTTTCATAAATGAGCATGGAGTAATAACTCTTTAGTGATTTAATTGTAAAAGATGAGAGATTTTTTATTAGTGTGGAAAGTCTAATAAAATTCTGACACGTTTGATTAACAACGATTTGTTTATACTAATTGGACGGAGCGAAAATAACCCTTTTCGTCTTTTGCAATGCACTCACAACTTCACTAAGCCTGCGTTTTGATATATGTCAGGCGTATATTTTTCTAATGCGGCCGATACACCTTAAGGCCCACCATCAAAAAATAAAAACAATTTGATTTTCATCCAGCCGTTGGACGAACTTGAAAACCAGTTGGACAGCAGCCGATACACACACGATACGATTTCATGTCCAACTCCACCAAGTTGTAATGCAGATCGTAACGTGTATGGGCCGCATAAATTATCGTTTGCTGTCTTTATCACCTTTGTCTAAGTAATTTTTAATAATTAAAACGCAATGTACCATTTTCGAGAAACATTTCATGCTTTCCAGTTCAACGGTATTAACATACAAATAATTAGTGTCAGTTTTATTTCATTACTACCTTCAGCCTCAGGCTGATTACTTGTTACCCTATATGATATAAATACAGTTCATCTCATAAAACTCTTCTGTACAAAATTTTAGAGTGACTTGCTTCCCCTCCGAATTATGCCCAATAACCCAAAAATTCAATATGGTGGCCCGAACAAGGAGTGGGGGAATATGAGCGATTTTCATTTTATTGGTTAAGCGTCTCATAAAACTGCTCCTTACTAAATTTGGGAGTTATACATTGTTCCCTATTCGAATTACATATATCCAAAAATTCAATATTGAAGGAGTGGGGATTCGCCCCATTTTCGAACTCAAATCTGCAAATTTTCTGAAAGTAATATGTATATACCAAATTTCAGCCTGCTAGATCAATTTGTTATCGTGTACACAGACGGACATGCTTAAATCGATTTGCTTTCCCATTCTCAGTGAATATAATTCATTCTGCTCTAGCATTATTGGTTCTATGCGTTACAAACGTAAGCAACTCGAGATCGGGAGAGAATTTCGAGAGTCCAGAAGTTACGAGATGAAATAAATAACTTTTTTTAAAGACATTTGTTACGTACATATCAATATAGCGTTAAGTAGATACAATAAACTGCCTTTATTAATACAATTTTTTACTTAGTGACCAATGTATTCTCTTCATAGAAGCAGTTAGGTTAGAAGCAGGTGTTTTTCTTTTAGAAGGTAAATTCAACAATTTAATTAATAAAAATAGGTCATTATCAATATAAAAACTCTATAGCTTTATTAAGTTTCCATTTGTCCACCATATTTGCTTTCCCATTCGCTTTGATGAGGTTCTATCATTTCGACATCTCGACATTTAGCTGCCTGCAACTCTCGCCTAATTTCTGGCGTTATTTTTTGATGAAATTGTTTCCTGGAAATAAAAATAGAATTTTTAGTGTTAACCAAAGATGCAAGTTAATTGATAAACATTGTATGTAATACACGTAAGATGCTCTAAACATAAAGGTACAAATATCAGTAAATGTTGTTCCAGAAAAAATGGTTTGCGTTTGAAATTATCTTCTTGTTATTTCGAAATTCTATTTCCAAATCATGGAAAAAGTTCGCAAGCTCTCGCTATATAGGCATTCACTAGCGATTCTTGGTTTTCTCGTCCTCAGGAGTTACATTAACGTCGAATGTTTGGAAGTTTAGTGTAAAACTCCTTGTACAGAGCGTCGACTTTAAAATTCTCATAAACTGTTGAAGTAAGTCGATTTCACGATAGAATGAGATCTGTAGATTTAATTTTAGCGTGTAAAGAGGTAGACAGGAGATTATAGTTTTTAATAATCTTTTTAGTTTCAGTTAGTTTTAAAAATTCTTTTAAATGCTGAATACTGCCTAAATGAGATAAACGTTACGAACTTGCAGTGTTATTTTTTCCATCTTATTCCGCCTTATGCATATTTAGAACGTTTCATGTGTCGTAATAGAACAAATGCTGGTCTTGGTCTACTTTAAAATCATTGATTGTGTCGAGATGGTTCTTCAAAATTTATAAAGTTATCATTTAAACTATTATTATTCTGTGCGATAAACAAATATCAGTTCGAAATTATCAATATTAATGACAATGTATTTTACTGTTATAAACGACGACAAATAGGATGGTGCGATCTTTATACAAAAGTGCATTAGAACATTTGTCGTTTTCATATTATTTAATAAATAATAATAAATAAATATTTGTCTTTTTAAGGAAAATACTAAAATAACAAACCTACCTTATTAATGCAAAAAGAGCTTCCCTTTGCTCTGACGATATGTCATTTTTATATCGCTGCACAAATGTCAGAAGACTATGGTGCCATAGAATAGGCATTTCTCTCTTATCATGCTCAAATCTGCAAAAGACAATGGTTGTACGTTATTTAATAATATTGTGAATTAAGTACCTCAGAAAGTGGAAAACAGCGGCATCCACTACTCGATAGGGAAGAGCATATCGTTTGTCCAAAAATATTCGAATAAATATTGAATTTGCTCCGGAATATTCCATTTCGCAAATTTTTAAAAGGCATGCTGATGAATGAAGTACCGGAATTGTGTTTCTCGCAATGACGCTTCCAAAAATTATTGCTTCTCTTAAAGTGCAATCACCAGACTAAAAGTATAACAGAATTTATGTAAAATATTCAATTATTAAAATCGAAAGGAGGAAAGTGAAATTATTTAAATCTAAATATATTTACTCGATTATTATTGCTTAAGGAAATACTTTTTAATACTATTACAATCCAAGTCTTCGTCTTCATCTTGTTAGAACAGTTAGTGACGTGTTATCGTGCCATGTAGCTTGATTAGTTTGTATAACACTTCATCAAGTCAACGACAGGCTTGACTTCATGAAAATTAACAACCTATATAATTAAAATTAAGCGAAAAAGTGTATAATTTCCATCAATTTCTCTCTAATATTCAGATGGGTCTTGATCAGAAAACCATCAACGAAATGTCAGAAATCAAGCTAAGCAAACGATTTAGAACAAGTTAACTTGCTTGCTGACGTCACTACTTGTTATAACGAGAAAAAGACGAAGCTGAAGACTTGGATTGGAATATGCCTTTAGGCCCAGTTTCTGTAATAGACAGTACCCCTTCATTGAATTATGAACATCTACAAATATTACACTTCCAGATTTATCGCCTCATAAAATTGAAACGTTTAACTTGAGGTGTAAGAAAGCACTTTTATTTTGTAAAGCAATGTTATTTTAACCCTCAACACACACTGTGGGTTACGGTAAACCACCAGTCGGCTTCTCAGTGCTGAGGTAACAACGCGAACTCAGAGTTGTGCGTAAAAAAGACTTTAAAGGCTACTCTCTCGAAAGCCGGCAATTCATATTCAGTGTCTGTGGTCGTAAGAAAGAGCACTCAAAGTTTTAATTCCATTAAAAAGCATCTGAAGAAGAGTCACACCCATATTCGAAACGTTGAACTTATTAAATGATAATGAAATTATTTTAATAGACTGATTGGAGTATTCCGCAGAAACCAACTAACATCGTATTCGTTTATAATTATATATACTAGGAGACCGCTGTGCAATTGCACAAATTGAAGGTATATGAGTGACATAACGTTTTTATATGTTCTCTCAATTTGCACCTTAAATTTCAAAGTGCGTTTTTTCAGAGGTGTCCCCTGTAGGCCTAATCCTCCCATGCAAGGAAGCAATAAAAAGACACTTGCAAAATATTTTACCATGCAGAATAATGGAATGAAAAAAGTTTCAAAAAATCCATGTATTGCATACTTATCGGTGGCAAACACCGAACTTAACACCAAAGTTACCTAGGAACGCAACCCCAAGGTAATGAACACAACCCCGAACTGACGCGGATCAGTGTTGCCATTATAAAATTTCAAGAAAAGCTCGATGAAACTCTATATAAAAAAGTGGCTGAGATACGGAACCGGGAGCTTTCTTTGTATAGATTATTATATATGAATATGCCAGAATTCAACACTATTCACTATATACTTATTACATTCTTTTCTCCCCAATATCTAGGGAATAACATAATTATTCTAAACCAATTATAGTTTCCTTTCTTGTTTGTTTCTTTCGTTTTCTGCAGAAAGGCAAAGTATTAAGAATTTTGAATTAAAGCCGACCAGTGCTTCTTTTGCTTATTTATCAACTTCATATTGTAATAATAACCAAATGGAGCAATCTGGCATTAGTTTTTATATCTTAACAGATAGTAGCATTGTTTGCCAAGTAAAGTGCCATCAGGCGCCATTTTGATTGCTCTCTTCGGTTCTTGCTTCTTGAGGGCATGGACGTGTGCATAAAAGCGAAATGAATTATCCGTAGTAATCTCGGGAAGAAATAAACTAGGTACAAGTAATTTATTTCGCTTACTTGGCCATTACACTGGTGACGAGAACCAAAGCTTCAGAGAAATAGAAGTGGAGAAGCAGGTGTATCGAGCAGCGATATGATATTAACAAACATTTCCATCCATACAAAATACTAAGAAATCTATGCACGCCACTGAAGCCAGAAAATAAAGCATTTAACGAATTGTGTGATCTCCTTACCCAACACTACGGACACAAGTGGAACCTTTAAAAGAGAGAAAAATGTTCTTTGAAGACGCCAAAAATTGTGACAATCCGCAAACGCTTGGCATGCAAGTATCATGAAATTGGTGTTAAACTGCCGATGCGGGCAAGAAATATCGAGCGCATTAAGATACAAATTCATTACGGGCACATCAGACAAGCTATCGGAGGAAGATCCATGATATTAATCTCAACAAAGCACTGAAAATAACACCAATATTGGGATTAAAGAACGCGATCAGCTTCAATCCTAGTGTTTAGTCTTAGCTTAGATTATAACTTTCACATTAACAAAATAATATTTATCATTTTCATTTAAGTCATCAATCCATATCTAGAAAACTTTGTACACAATATTTTGATAACACAACACCTGTGAAGGAAAATTCTCACGACAAAAGTTAAGAGTAAGCAAAATTCACTGTGGCCGCCAGACGTAATCTGATCTGTTTACTGCTGAAGCTATCTGCCGGCCACCGTAACTCGTGAGAATTTTCCTAAACTTCATAAAATTTTCGTGATTTAGAATTTAAGATATAAATATAGAATTTGCAAATAAAGAAGCCAGTCGGAATTCAGACGTGAGTTGTTTTCGTTCAGTAATTTCATTTATTTTTCAGAGTTTTTTGGTGTGGCGGTTAAAGTGCCGTTCACATCTGTTAAAATTTAATTTAATCATTACTTTTCAGGCAAATCTTGTGTGACGGTTAAAGTGCCGCTTCACACACTGCATCAACGGTCAAGGTTCAAGTGCCTTGTCCTCAAGTGAAGTAAAAGAACTTCACACCTAGCAAATGGTAACAGATTAACGCTTGTCAGAAAATCTCGAACCAAAGTGTCAGCAAACAACAGCCCAAATACACGAGAATGGAAGACAGCTGCAATCATGAAAAATGCTGGAGATGCGGAAAGCTTAATTACTCAGCAAACCAGTGCAGATATCGGGGACCTAAATGTCCAAACTGCTCTAAATGTGGACACCTCAAAGCTGTATGGAACCGTACATTGAAAGATAATAAGCAACTGAAAGCAGTTATAGCGCTAAACTCTGCGCACAGCAAATTGCACGGCAGTAAAGATAAAAGTAGTGACTTCGCACAAAGTTACAAGAAAGTTAACGTTGCAATAACTGCCGGCAAAAAACCTCATAACAACTGGACATCCCCAGGATACAGAACTGTCGATAAAGAATATCGTCAAAGAAACGCAGCCGTAATTCGGCAATGAATTCTCAGCGATCAACATCCAGAAAACTCATTCAGACATTAGATAAGTTTAATTACATTTCTAAACTTGTTGTCAATAATATAATAAATGCTATACGCATTTCAGTGAACGTTGAGAGCAGAAAGTAGAATGTGAACTGGATAATGGTGCTGCAGTGCACGCCATATCAAAAACAAATATGGAAGATTTTTTGTGTTAAATGTTTTCGGGTAAAAGGCGTGTTATTTTTATTGTATATTGGTAGAATTTTCACCGCCCTTTCAAATGCTACAAAGAAGCAGTGGACCAATTTCCACAAACTTTTATTCATTCTTACGCAAGTTATAATGGAATTACTGTTTGTTGAGTAAATGGGGTTCCCCTCCTCCAAATTTATTCATTTTCGGTGGAACGCTGGGGATTGGTATTGTGTATATATGTATCGAATTTAAACTTCGTATCTTTAGAAATGCGCATTTTGCAGTACTTTAAAGTTTTTCATTATTTCCTGTGGTCGGATTATGTTCGTCTACGAACTCAACCTCACAAGTAAAATAACAAACTCAAATATCAAATTTCAGCTCTCTACGTTGCTCCGTTTTTCCGTAATCGTGTTGACAGACGGACATGCATAAATCGACATAACTTTTGATCCTGAGTAGGGATCTAGTAACTATTATTGGCCTACGATGACTACTTTAAGGTGTTACAAACGGCAGACCAAACTTATTAAGGTATTTGTTATACAAAGTCATTAAAAATAGGTGTATTCATAACAACACTTTTCTTACCTCTAATAGCGGTAAGATTATCCCTTTCATGAAAGCAGCTGGCTTAAATAAAGCTTTCTTTAATGCATTATACAGATGCCTATTCAGCTTTTTATATTCACAAAGATCATCCCGAACTCTAGGTAGAAGAACCAAGTTGTAAAATCGTTGTGTCATGTGTTGGGATAGGACGGAGCAAAATGTCCTGGAAAAATTACGTATAGAAAAGAAAAATAATAAAAAGGACATTTTTCCTTACCGCGTAGCCTGAAACATTGCTGCAGCGCTCCAATTGTGTGGTTCGGTTATAAACAATATTTGCTCCCAATTTTTCAGTTTTGGAATTACTTTAAATGCTTTAGGAACTTTTCCACTCCTGTAACGTTTCATTACATCGCGAACGCCTTCATACATTTCTTTTACTCTGAAAAAATTTCAATTTTATGAATCTGACATAAGAATTCTTATTAGTAGAAAAAACACGATTAGTGCAGCTTTTACTTGTGTTCAAAAGTAATAACTATGCATTAGTTGCAATTTAAAACACAGAGCTAATTCCAATTACATCTCACATTTTTCAGTGATTCGAAGATAGCGTGTCGAAGAGTTGTGTCCGTGCTTGGGAGCAGACGCATGTGCTAAATGCTTCCCTTCAAATCGTTTCGTGTTGCTACGTGCCATTTTGTTTTAGTTGTGTCACAAGTGCATTTGGATTTACTGCAGCTTCGGGCCAAGGGGAAGGGATTTTCTACGCCATTCCTCTTTACCTCTTTCCACTCGAATTTTATCGGGTGGAAACACCTAACGGCGCCTGCATATTCGGATGTGGTCAAAGTCTGGGGCTTAGACATAACACCAGTGCCGGGCTTTTGTCTTTTGTGTGCATTTTATTTTCGTTTCGACTGCTACATTGCTGGCCCAATGTAGAAATTTAATCTAAATTTTTGCAACATTCGTGGGTTAAGAGCAAATTCCTTCTCTGTTTACCTGTTCACTGTAACCTAACGCAATTAAAGCCGGGTGTTTTCGCATTAAGTGAAACCGAGATAATTTCCGATGCTGATGGATGCATCAGTTTATGGCGCCTTGTTACTACTTAGTGTCTCTTTTTTCTCCGTAAAGGAGAATCGCCATTTATATTTGAAATGATGTGCCCTTTTCTGTTCTGAATGAATATTTTTCGGAGATTTCCTTCCTACCTCCGGATTAAATGTAAACTTTATAGACACACAATTTATGTTTTTTGTACCGCAGCCCAAATATATTTGATGCGGATACCGTTTGTTCCTTCGATAAACTATCTGATATCATTGAACAATTATTATTAAAAAGACTTACATCTGAAATCATCCCCATTGAAGCTTTCTAATCCGTTTTCCACCAAGAATTAGTATGGTATTACAACTGTGGCAGTTACTTGGACCGATTGTCTTGCCTCAAAAGATGTTGAGTACTGCTGCAAAGCGTTAATATCATTTATTTCTGGTTGTATGATTTTATTCCTCATAGCTATAAAAGACTTAGACCAAATGATAACTCGTGGTTTACAGCCAACTGTAGGAGAGCTATGAGCCTCTTCGGGCCTATAAGGCGAACATGTGCCCGGAAACCATGCAAATTTATACTGAAACACGAACCAATGCAGTTCCACCATTAAAAAAGCCAAGTTCCAATTCGACCAAAATATTATAATAGAAGAGGCCACAAAAGTTTCTAGTCACTTGTTAAGTCTGTTAAAAGTAATTTCACCACTTCTTCCTCTTATAGTCTCATCTATAATGGGAATGTATATAGAAACCCATTGGAAAAGGCAAATGTACTAGCTGCTAATTTTGTTGCAAATTCGCACCTCTCATTCATTCACTTACGCACGCGTGAGCTCTATAAAGTACTTGCGAAAATCGGCGTGTCTAAAGTTTCTAGACATGAAAGTATCTCACTCTTGCTTATTAAGGGCTGTGCTTCTTACCTGGCTAAACCTCTACGGAAAATATTTCATTTATCGTATTCTAAAGTATTTTTTTATCATTATGGAAACTTTCCTATGTTCAGTCAATTCCTAAAGAGAAGAGATATGCGATCCCTCTAACTACAATTACTTCGATTCTGTCTAAGGTCTTTGAGACTCTTATCAACGGCAATTGATAAAACACCTCGAGACAATATGGCTTCTGATCCGAGCTTTCAACCGGAGATTTGTAACGCGTCTTACAGAATGTTGGCACCACTGTTTCCATAACTTCGGTGAGTCGGGGGTAGTTGGGTTGGACATCTTGAAGGTCTTCGACAGAATCTTTCACTCTGCCCTTTTAGCCCCGGTCTTGGGGATTCTTGGGCGAAGCTCTCACAGCCTTTCAACATTGATTCTCCCATTTTGAAAAAACTGGAAACAGAGCAATTGATGGAACTTCAATTTCCAAAATCAAAATTAAAGAATTTTTTCTCTTCTTCAAGTCCCACTTTGCTTATTTAAATTATTTTCCATTTTATCAACAAAATAATGAATACCTCACATGAGTTTGCAAATTTACTTTTGCTACCGAATAAAATTCATGCTTGTAATTTAAAACAAGTTGATAGGGGAAGGGCAAAATTTTTAAAAGCTTTAGAGAGTGACCATGGCTAAATGGACTAGACCACAGCTATGCTGACGACATAACCTTACCATCGAAATTGAAACACTCCTGCATTTTTAAAAGCTAGTACTTTGTTAGCTATTGAAAATTTTTCAACTTTGATGGATTCTCGCCTCTATCTCCACTCAGTAGAGTTCTGAACAAATTTATGTGCGTAAACTCACTGTACACTTCCACTAATTTGCACTCATAGGTGAAGAAAATATGAGAAACGTTCTCACATTTACTCAATGTCTATGTGCAAAGGAAACCTGACAAATGAAAATGTGGATAATAAATGCGACCGAGCGGCTGACGCCACACACTCATCGGCCTCTAATAAATGGACTGCTCAATTTGCTATTTCATGTGGCACCAGTTATCCTACACACAGAATACTTATCGGAAACGAGAGGGATTGTAGTTCCATTACTCTTTGTTGTTCGGTATCTTATGGAAAAAACTGAATTTATCCTAGAGAGAATGCTCACAGGAAAAGAGGCAGCAATGTAAAAGTGGTGCCATTCAACTTAATGCAGGTTGAGTAACAGGCTCAGTCGATATTTGCATGCCAATGATAAGCACCCCTTTTATGAATTTCAGATATCCCTGCAGCATTTTGCGATGAATAAACGGACAATATTTTTCGAAGTCGGAGAAAGGAACTTGTGTACCTAAAGTAAATCAGTAATAGGCCAATTTTCTCCCTAGTAAATTCCATTTTTGTAAGCATTTCGGAATTTATGTTTATTTGTACTCTAACGGTTTCAATTTGTAACTTTCATGGGAATCAAATTAAGTGGATTTCAAAAACCAGCAAGATATACAACACTTAAAAAGTGCAGTTCGAAATCTTTTCAGAAACAAATTACCTGGGATCTACATCTTCAATAACCACTGAACCATCATTTGTGAATTTAGACATTGTATCTGCTTGCTTCTCAGCAATTTTCTTCGTTATCATTTCAGCCAACGAAACAGTTTTCCTACCCGCTCTGAAAAATTAGAAAGTACAAATTTAGGCGCCCGGTAAACAAAAAATTCACCTTACGTATTCTGGAATCGCTGGAAAGCTTTTTCATCTTCTTCACTAATAGGAATATCACAGACTTCCCCTTCTGTGACAAATTGCTCCTCATCACCAGCAATTTCACCTTAAGAGTAGGTGCATAAATTTGTGTAAATGAATTTGTATTTATAAACTAAAATTACCTAATTTTATGTGGGATAATTTCTTTGTACATCCTCCTTCATCAGATTTGGCCAATTCAGTTTGTTGTTCCTTGACTAGAGAAAGAATCTTTTGGCTAGATCTGTTATCCACCAACTAAAGAATTTTAATTTTAATTACAGTATCATAGTTATATATTTCTTATTAAATACCACTTCGTCCTCGCATTCTCGAAGTTTGAATTTGTCGCGGTTTTTGGGCTTTGCTATTCTCCCCTCAAGTATTTGCTGATCCAACGGCAATTTTTTGTACTGATTGGTTTTACTTGCATTTTTAGCCTTCCCCATTGCTTAAATTTTGGGAGTAGATATTTGCACCTAAAAATTACGATGTTCCGAATATGCTTTTAATTGTAACATATTTCTTCACTTACTTGATACGACGTGGTAATAATTTTATCACTCCATATACCTATGATATTTATGATCGGAAATTTAGGAAATGCTTTTGCACAAACGTATGTATATTGTTGAAAAATTATTCCTTTTCCTTGCACCTACTGTTATGGAAAAAGCATGTGGAAAATGACATTGACAGTTTACGCTGGGGATGTGCGATTTCGAAATGATATATCGTATCGAACTTTGTGTCAAAGCTACGTTTCCGTACAGGGTGCCACGGAATTAAACTTTGCTGTCAGATCAGTGTCGCACTCGTTTTAAGGAGATTTTATGTATAAAATTGTTTATTTTATTTGCAGAGTAAAAAGTATCTTGAGTTAGAAAAATCTTCGAGCAAATATATCTACTTTCTATTTGTGTAAAAATAATTACAGTATATAAGTCGTTTTTATGCACATTTTTGCATTCGAAATAAACTCTAACAATTTTTCTTGTAACTGCACTGACAACGGACCGTGAGCTCTGACTCGCTTTCTGCTGGCTGCCGCTGGTATATAAGCGAAAAATGGTTAGAGTTTCGTTTGGAGTGAAAATTTTATGTAATTTTGATATAAAGACAAAGACCCGGGCTTTAATTGCTTAGAAGATAATTTTGCCGTAGAATGGATAGTTTAGGCAACATCAGGTGATGAACAAAAAGTTTTATCGTGTAGTCCATAAGAATCGATGTAATTTGACTGAATTCAAAGGACCATACCTTCACATAGAGAACTTCTGCTTCACGGCATGTAAAGTATATATCCCGGGGGTTTTGACAGCGCACACGTAACAACCTCAAACATACAGTGAGCGGACGAAGCTTTCAAGTTCATCGCTTTAGCGTGATATAAATGTGGCGAATCAAACCTAATTTTAGGAAAGGATTGTGTTTGAACGAAAAAATTTTAAATTTTTTATTAGAATAGGTCAAAATATGTTTACATCATTAGTTTGCTAAGGCCTCAGGGATTTTAACGGTGTCTTTCTTTCTTCCCCAGGCCTTATACTCTTGACGCCTAGGCGAGTTGAATGAAATAATTTTTCATACTCCCATAAGAAGCAATGTAAATAGAATTGCAAATGACACTTCTATTGACACAAGCGCAAACAAATTGCAAATAACAGTAATGTGTAAAAATAGAATTTTCGCAAAAATAGACTTAGATTGTTTTTCCTCTGTACTCTTCAAATTCGTTTCCTTTTGAAGAAAAAGTGGCCATCTATCTCTTTCAGATATATGCAAGATTTATATTAAAGTTATTAGTATCTCTCTTCGAATTGTTTTGCTGTTTTTTTCTGCTTTTATGTCATCTTATTCTTGCGTGGTAGTCTCTTTCGTTTGGACTTTCTGATAGAGTCCGGCCTCTTGTTATTAATGTTCGTTGGTTCAAAAGTTTTATTATGCAAATTGTTTCTCAATGCGAGACAAAGACAACCAATAACAAAGGATCAAATACTTTCCGAATCAGTCTCGTCCGAACCACCGATAGAAGAAATAGAGAGGGCATGATTGCTTGGAAAATGGCACAAATTTCTACATAACCTTAGAAGTGCGTCATAAACTTTCCAAGCGTTTCTCGGTTCGTCCCACTGCAATTGTTGTTTAACAGAATTGCATGTGCAAAAAAAAAATTATCAGTCTGTTTTAATAAATATATACGTTTAAAACTATAAATTTCTTCGTCTTTAAAAACCCAAAATGAATTATTTAAATATGTATCTCGCCTAAACAGGCCGGGAAAAGACAAAGTATATTCGGTCTATATCTGTGTACTTTCTGCATGTCATGTGTAGAGATGTAAAAGTACCGTAAAAGCCGCTTCTTTCGGCTTTTTAATTTTATTTTGGTTTTTAGGGTTCCGTACGTCCGAGTGAAAAAACGAACCCTTATAGGATCACTCGTGTGTCTGTCCGTCCGTCTGTCACAGCCAATTTGCTCCGAATCTACTGGTCCTATTAAGTTTAAATTTGGTACATATATGAATTTCTGTAACCCAAACACGCACGTGTAACGTAAATAAATGAATTTTGAATAGGGGGGGGGGTCACTTTTGGGGGCAAATTGGAAAATTATATTTTTTTATAATTTTAAATAAATAGTTTTAAAGTTATTTAAGAAAACAGATGAAAATAGATGATTAACCATTCTCCCCCCCCCTTATCACCGAAATTAATGACCCTAAAATTTTGAAAAAAAATACTGAAAATAGTTCTTTACTTATAAATTACAGGGAAACTATAAGAAATCTATGGTCTTAAAATGACATGGTAAATCTCTCAATTTTGTGCGTACAAACTTACATTTGCAGTTGAAATGTATGGGAGAACATGTTTTCCAACTACAATCTTAAGTTTTTCTTGGGATAAATTATTGATACTACTCGTTCTACTTAGCTGAGCCAGGTATCCGTCACTCCCCATACCTACCGCGCTAAGTACCTACAGCTCAACGCTCCGTCAAGTGGCAAATGGGACAAGGATCCGCACGCCTAGCGAGCGCACGTATTTGGGTCAGATTTAAAAAAACACGGTAGATAACATATTCATCGTACGGAACCCTCTCCTCGCGAGTTAAACTCGCACTTGTCCGGTTTTTTATTTCATAAAAGGCCGGCTTTTTTCATGTTTCATGGATTAAGTAAGTGAAACAACTTTTAATTGACTACATACTAGGTCTATTTAAGATAACAAAATGAAATTAATTGAATTACTACAATGTCCGCGCACGCACTGAGTTCATGTACGGAGGGTACAGTTCAACACTGCTGTTTAAAAAGCATGTTGTCATGGTTTTTACGGCTTTTTAAGATTTATTACTTCTTTTTATCCTTTGTATCATTTAAACCAAAGCAGCTTTTTTCTTTCCCGATAGTTAAAATAATAAGGAATTTATTTGTATATTCGGCTATTTACTAACCTACTCGCATATTTATATTAATATTTCTATATTTGTTTTAATTCAATTATGCACTCAAATATTAATTTTTAATTTAAACACACCACTACCATTCCTTTCTATCATATTTGTTTCTTTAAAAATACTATGTTCAAAAAATTGCTAACGCCTTGCTTACATTTTATTTGGTGCTACTTAACCGCCTTCGGTAAATCGTTTCCTTATTCCAAGAAATCCTCACGACAAAAGAACGCGCTGCAATTAGAACTTCTATTAAGCCAGGCACGCATTGTTCGGAAGTTCCTACCGTACATGTAAAATAATTGTAGGTTTTACGACTTTCTGCCGGCGGAATTTGAAAAGGGAAGGGCAATTAAATTATATCTTCTTTTTTATTTCCTGTCAGCATTATAAAAATTGCAAAATCTCAAATTTTAAATTATTAAAGCAACAAAATTTTGAAAGTCCTTTCCTTCGTTCGTTTATTTACAGGAAGTCACTTTGCTTTTAGTGGTACGAAACAAAAAAAGCCGAAAAAACCATAAAAAGCCATGATGTCATGCTGTTTTCGTTACTCGATTAAAGCATGAAGCAAGCCTGCTCTAAAAAACCATAAAAGCCGTAAAAAACGAAAGAAAGCAAAGCCGTATTTTTCACTTTTTCATCTTGTGACAAACTGACGCAGAAGCAGGCACCAAAATTTAAAATGTGATTCAATTTTCGGATTTTTTGTTATGTAGAGCATGA
>QYTT01092823.1:1598-11696 GCA_006980735.1 Dasypogon diadema
TTTTGTCACGGAAAGTACAAAGATTTCCGTATACATTTTTTGTTGGGTTACCAGTTAAAGTGCTACATTTATAAGAAAACAGTTTGTTTTTTAAGTCTACGTATATGTGATATTTAAATATCAGTAAATAAAATTAATTTTTTACCTTTATATTAAAAGGGGGACATTTGTGCCCCCCATGATGAATTTGAAAAAGGGGGATTTTGAAAATTAAGAATGTAATTAGAGGGATTGTCCCCTTAAAGGGGGACACCTGTGAACCCTAATTACTATTACTCTTCTTAAAATTTGCTTAGGTAAAGCATGACCAACGTTGATTTATATGAGTCAGTATAAATTAATTTTATTCATTTATTTATTTTGATTCATGAAGATAGACCCCATCGATAGTAACACTTGGCAATGTGGGAAAATATTTCATAATATTTAATTTCTTTTTATTTAAATTGCTGCGCCTTTACGAGATTATGCCCATACGTATGCAAAGGCACTGCAACTCAAAGGATCTTTTGGGCAGTCTTGGTATGTTTAAGATTTAGTCCCCTTATACCGCTAAGGATTTGGTGCGGCCATCTAATTAACCTACTTTGAAACTATTACTGGTTTTTAAGCTTTATGTGGAGGCTTAACCCAACCTTTTATTAAAGGATTGTGTTGTCACTCCTTTGTTATTTAAACTATTAACGTTTATATTACTACCTAAATTAATTCAACTTTAATGCGTTACATTTTAGAGGGACTTGAGGATTCTTTGTTGCAATTACTGAACATTTTGAAAGCCGTTCGGCTGTTTGTGATTTTTTACAAGGAAAGGTTTCAATTGCTGAGAATTCCTGTCCTTTCAAATTCAATAACAGGTAACACATCAATTTTCTACACTCTATTCATCTGTTATGCTCTAATTATAAGTAAGTTGTACATGGAAAAGATGATTATCTTTTACCCCAATGCCGGTGTCCACTTATAAACCTTGTTGAAGTTTCTACAAAAGCCCTATTGATCGAATTTGTATAAGATCTCCATATATTTTTCACTTGATAGAGCCTCTCATTTGATTGCTAGATGTCACAGTTGGTAGCGAGGACATATAACTCCCATCTCAAGCGTATCTACCATTAAAATTTTTAAAATGCATTCTGTATTCAATTTTTTACTTAGGGTTAATAATTTTTTTTTAGTTTCTAACTGTGAACTTTTCTCTCAATAATTCCTTACCACAAAGCGGTACACATACCAATTCTTATTCGTACCGTTCCACCCGCAACCAACTATATACACAAAAACGTAATTTTACGTGTACAGCTTACAATGTGATACTAACTGCTGGAATGTACATAAGAAACTCATCAATTTTGCAAGAGAGCATTCCGATTAAACGTGTCAAACCACTTACGTAGTGTGGACCATAGTCCATAAGTTCGTAATCTGTATAGAAAGAAAGGTTGAAAAAAAAAACACTTAATATAATTTTCAGTGAAATCTCCTTATATTCCAACACATTTTTCAGATCTTTGACAAAATAACTATACAAATAAGGAAAGAAGCTATCATTGGTTTAGACCAATTTATGTTGTACCCTAGACGTAGGGAAAAAAAGAAAATAATGCGGTTGTAGTTAATTGTCCGCGGCTACTTATTCTTACAAATTCGCAGCTGAGCTTCAAATCTGCAGGCAGTCCTTCCATCCGCAACCTGTCGACGCACCCTTTAACTTTATTTTGCCATTTCGTGAATATTCCGTTGACCTGTAGTAAACCCTGTCCGCCATATTGGACCAGCCATTTTGAATCTCCAAAATTTGACTCCAGATTCGAAATTGTTCACAGTTGTGACACTTTGCATTTATGAGTTTGCATGCACTACTTTTGTGGTTGGGCTTACCGCAACGATGACAGCTATTTCTTTTACTCCTTGCGGTGCTGAGATCCCACATTTGCTACCTCCCTCTTTCCTATTTATCACACGTGGTTGTTCGAGATGCGTTGATAAATTTATTTCTTGGTCTCGATGAACGGAATTTCCCTTCTACCGACTTCATCAAAGTTCATCAAAGTTGCAATTTAATGTTACGTTTTTAATTTCTGCATGCCACTCGACCGCTGTTTCGCCATAATTTTTAATAATTTTTATGCGCTGTGTAGAATATTTTGTGCTCCTTGAAAATAATTGTCGTCGGTGTAAAAAGTTTTGACAAATAATTGCATGAAATCTTAAAAGAAACGTTACTGGGTTGCTCTGAGTAACAAAGATCTCGTAACAATTTGTATGTGGTGGCACCTACGCACTTCAAAAGGACTGATTTCTTTGCGGCTCCTCGTAAATTCCACCTGCTTCAAAATAATGGTTTAGCCGTTTTCTATAGATTTCCCATTCTTGAATATTTGGGTAAAATTTCTCCATGGTTAATTGAACTTGAGTCCTGTTAACATCTTTCTTGACCACGTGCACCTCTTTCCTGCCACCTTGTGTTGCTTCTTGCTTTGAAATCTTGATATTTCACAACTTCCTCGGCACCTTAATATTTCCTGTTTTGCTATCCGAGACACTTAAATTTTTCCCTTGAAATTACTACTTTAGGAAAATGACGTCTTCCTCGTCGCCAGTATAAAGCACAATCTCAGTTTCTGACTCGTGTGTCTTTATTCTACCACTACGACTCTACTTAAATTGTTACCTCATTTACTGAAGCACATCCATTGAGCTTTTGTACACATTCATCGCCAGGGATGAATTCACCTCCATCCGATTCATACATCTGACCACTGCATGTTTGTTCAGTGTAATGAGGATTTTACCTCCTTGCACCTGACACTCTTTTAAGTAGTCCAATGCACTAACCAGAGCCAGCATTTTTGACTGGTATAGCAAGGTGAATCTTCCAAGGCTCACGTAGCGGGAATTTTTCCTGAAGACTTGAACTTATCCTGGTTCAAGTCTTCAGGAAAAATTCCCGCACTTGCCCTGCTATCAATCGTAGATCCGTCCGTGAATATAAAAATATCCTTTTCTAGGAGCAATCCGTCAGGAATATGAGTCTTGTGAAACCTTCCGGTTACCCTGACTCTCTTTATCCTGTCTTTGGGCATCGTGAGTTCCCTAATCCCTTTTACGTGATCCAGAATTCTCCTATGCCCATATGCAGTCATTAACGAGTACCATGTACCGTCCCTCTGTATCCTGAGCCATCCCCTTAACAAAGAGATCCAGCCGTGGAAGCCCCGCAAGAGCTTCTAGCGCAGCCGTAGGTGTGATGCGAAAAGCACATAGGGATTACGCCTATGTACCCTATCCACTTGCCTCTTAACGGTAACCCGGCATGCCTTAGGCCACCAGTCTACCGCCGTGAACGACAGAATAGGTCCAACCACCATTGTATATATCCAGTGTGTCGATCTTGGCGAGATACCCCACCTTAATACATAAACCTTCCTACATTGGTGTAACACCACTTTCGCCTTCCTGACCTTTTCTTCAACATGATACTTCCAGGTCACATCTCGAATCCAGGTATGTCCCCAGATACTTGGCCTCAGATCCGAAGAGCGTAAGCGGCTCAAATTCCAGATCCTTAGTCCTTCTAGTAAAGACTATGGTTTCTGTCTTGTTCGATTGAATGGTGAGACCCTTTCCTCAAACCACCCTTCCACCACTCGAAGAGCATTCCTCATGATATCAGTAGTAGTAGATATGAACTTGCCTCCCGCCATTAAAGCCACGTTATTGCACAGAAAAGGAGATAATATTCCTACCTGTGGACATCCTCTCGTAACCCTACCCCTAACATTCGTGTGACCGGTCTGATTGTCCTGCTTTCCAACATGTTGTCCACCCATCTCACTACCACCGGGTTGACCTCATGTCTTAGCAGGCAGGGCAGTTTTTAGTTTTTCGTACTGAATTTTGTCGAAGGCATCCTCTATGTCCATGAAGGTAGCCAGAGCAATGCCTCCTCTATTCAGTTCTTCCTGTGACATCCTCACCAGCTGGTGGAGCACAGATTCCGCGGATTTGCCCGCCTGGTACGCATGCTGGTTTACGTTTAAGGGATACTCCTTAAGCGTCGTACTTTCCAGGTAGTCCATCAGCACCCTCTCCATTGTTTTTAACAGAAAGAATGTCAGACTCAACGGCCTGAAGGATTTCGCTCGGTGTAATCCCTTTTCCCTGGTTTCGATAGAAAGATCACTTTTGTTTCCCTCCACTTAACCGGTATATGCCCTGTGTCAAGACAGATAATGAATATTCCCCGAAGCCACGGTGCAATGGCCTCTTTACCCCAATGTAGTAAGGCAGAAAATATCCCATCCTGAAGATTTGAAAGGTGCGAAGCTCCCTATAGCCCTCTTCACTTCCTCCAAAGATACCAACCTTTTATCCACATCCCGATCTAATCCCTTTGCCATGCGATTGCGCACGGTCCAATATACCTCCGAAACATAGCTTCTAGGGAAGTATGCCTCTATTAAAATCCTGTTAGTCTCCACCAATGTCTCCGGCATTTTTCCCGCTCTATCTTCCCCACTTCTGCAGTGAACTGACTTCTGAGATAATCTCCATATTACAGCGGAAATCTCCCCACGAATCCTTTTTTCGTCGTCGCAGAGTTCTTTTCAGCTCTCTCTTCTTCGCCTTATAATTATCCCAGGCCTGCGGCTCATTATTCCTCATGGCATGGTTAAAGGCTCTTCCCACCTTTTCCTTCAGGCTCTCTAGTTCCCCACTCCACCAGGGCGTGGGGTCCTAATCGTCAACTGAAGTATGCTCCCGAAATGCGTCGCTTGCAGTTAAGGTTATTCCCTTTAGCTGTGACTCCGCACTTCTAATGGTTTTTTTTGTTTTCCCCACCTTTTCCTTCAGTTTCTTTTCCAACACTTTCGTGTACTTCGCCACATCCGTGTTCCGAGGAATCCTACGAACCCTTTTTTCCTTCCTTATGGAGCAAAATTCCACCACAAATTGAATGGCTCTGTGATCAGACAACGTAGCCCGATCCATCACTCTCCAATCTGTCAGTCTTTCCACCATTTTGATATTGCATATAGTCACAACAATCACCTCCTCTCGCCTGGCATCGACGAAAATCGGCTTCGCTCCCCTGTTTACAATATGCAGATGTATTCCAATTACAAATTCCAGTAAGGCCTCTCCTCTGGAATTGTCATCCGTGCTGCCCCACACTGTATTGTGCGAGCTAGCATCACACCAAATGATCCTATGCTTTCCCTACCAACGTATTGCACAAGTTCCTTCAGCTCCCTTGTATGAGGAGATTTTAGAGAGTCATAAGGTAAGTACGCAGGAGCTGCCACAAAAGCGCCACTTCCCGCACCCACCCTCACCACGGTGAGTTCCGGCGTACAGAAGTGCGGCAGTAAAACCGCCTGAACTCCACGCCTCACCATGACACATGCTTGATCCTAGTCTCTTCCTCTGCTTTCAGGTAATGAAGCGTTCCACGCTTCCTGGCAAACCCTTAATCCAACCTGGGCTCCAGCAGCAGAGCTACATCAAACTTTTCCTCCACAAAGCAGTGAAACATCACAGCGGATACTTCTCTACTGTGATCGAGATTGATTTGGCAAATCTTTAGATTTTGATACTTATCCAGCTTCCGGTCTTCTCCTCGTCCTCTTTTCATGGGTTCGTCTGACCTCTTGGCACCTTTCGACACCACATTGTCCACCTCGCCCTGAAGGTTGGACGAGTACACTGCATGTCCTTCATCCACATGTTCGGCGGACCTTTTGCCACCTTTCGGCGACGCATTGTCCACCTCATCTCGAATGTTAGATATGCCTACTAGGTTAAGCTGTTTTAGTTCTTCTGCTGTCATTGTGATGCTTGGTTGCATCACTTCGACCTCTTCAGAACCACCGGCTACCCTGTCAACATCCGCCTCTACGACGTCACATAAAGGCAATAAATAATAAATTAATAATGGTAGATATTTGTAATATTTGATGAAACATTGGAATCAATACAAATTTCAGATGCTGTATTCGTCGAAAGTTTATTTATAACATGCGAAGTACCTATATAAAAATAAAAACTAATAATAGGAAGAGTGAGTGGGAGAGGAAGGACCAACTGGAGTTATTTTGAGAAATTTGAGGAGATCTTTTGAGATGATCAGTCGATCAATTTAACAGCACCAGTACGAAGCGTTATTGTCTTATTTTCGATGTCACAGATTCTAGCAATATGTTAGCAAACACTTTTATGTAATTTTCAGATCTTACGATGTTTGGTTATGGCTATCACTGCAGTGTCTCGTTCGCTGTTAGTGAAAGTAAAAAACGCAATCTTTCTGTACTATTGTGTCATGCAAATCTTCAAACGAAACATGACATTCGACTCTAACAAAAATTAGCATTTTAAGCTTGATATTTCGCAAACGGATTCCTGAGTCGAAAAATGGTTTTCACACACCCGCAATATTTTTGAACGACCTATCCAACGGCACCCCACACCATGGGATAGACGAGAAAAAAAATTCATCCCCACTTTACATACATGCAGGGTAGGTACTCAAACAAAATTTTTATGCCCTAGTTGACAGATGGGGTATATTAATTTTGATCCAACGTTTGTAACGCATAGAACCAATAATGCTAGAGCAGAATGAATTATATATATATGCTCAGAATGTGAAAACAAATCGATTTAGGCATGTCTGCCTGTCTGTCCGCCCGTCCGTCCGTCTGTATACACGATAACTCGAGAACGAATTGAGCTAGAAGGCTGAAATTTGGTACATGTCACTTTCAGTAAATTTTTAGGTCTAAATTCGAAAATGGGCCGAATCCCCCCACTCCTTCAATAGGCCGCCACATTGAATTTTTGGATTATTGGGTATAATTCAAATAGGGAACAACTTATAGCTCTCAAATTTAGTAAGGAGCAGTTTTATGAGACGCTTAATTAATAAAATGAAAATCGCTCATATTCCCCCACTCCTTGGTCGGGCGGCCATATTGGATTTTTGGATTATTTTACATATTTCGAAGGGGAAGCAACCTATCACTCTAAAATTTTGTACAATAGAGTTTTATGAGATGAATTACAGCCTGAGGCTGATTATGTATTTTATGTTGTTTTCAAGATTTTATTTTACCACTTTTGTCGGTGTGATTAATATGTATACCCACGGGAAATTACAGCTTTCTAGTACTAAGAGTCTCTGAGCTAAGCCACGACAGACGGACGGACATGGCGAAACTATAAGGGTTCTTTGTTGACTACGGAACCCTGAAAAGGTGAGAAAATTCGCGATTTCCTAACAGAAATAGATTTATAATCCTATATTCCAGTTTTTGATGGTAAATTTGTGGTACTAGTGCTGTAGTTAAATTGTTTTAAGTGAATGTTTTCAGAACGTGAAATTCGAACACTTGACAAGCCTAACCGATGAGATGCTAAAAGTTCGAATTCCCAATTTGGTCCTCAATGAATTTTAGAAAAAATGCTTTAGAACTTAAAAGAAATCAGGAACATACTTCCTCAAGGGCGATGTTTTCCAGTTTGCTTTTTATACACTTCTTTATGTCACTGTGTTTTAAATACTTCGTTAAATTGTTACAGTTTTTGTTTGTAGGAAGTTGACAAGTAATGTGAGGCATTTTTAAAAAATGTGGAGTGGAGCAAGTAGGGTTATTGATTAATGTCCATCAAGAACAAATACTTATTGCAATGCAAGCGAAAATACAAATAACTACAGTAATGCACCAGATGTTTCTATAGACAATATTGATAATAGTTTGCTTACAACCCCACTTTCTGTGCCTGCAAAGAAAGTGCATGCTTCATGTTCAATTGTTTTTAATATAGACGAATCAGTTGAACAAATCGGTAAGAAACCAAAGTACACTCTACTATCATCCGATTTCAGCCTAAGAGCATTACTTTCTGCTAATATCTTTATACAATATGCAAGGCTATTTTGACTAGGTATCACAAAATTATATGGTAAAAATTATCATTACTTCATTCATGATACGTTATTATTTTAAAGAATATTATTTCTTTTTAGAAAATTATCATGTAATCATATAATTCCACGTCATCCGTGTATTATAGAACTTATAGGACGATTTTGTCAGGTAACTGTAATGAGATTTGAGGAATTTCATAAAATTGGAAAAAACGACCCTCATATATTATAAAGGGTGTTACAATAAGACGGTTCGATGTTAAAAGTTAATTAAAAATCAGTGATGTACAAAAATGAAGATTTCTTTAATGAAACATGTTATTTGATCCATTATAATTAAGTGTGAAAGCTAATGTCCGTCAAATGTCCGCCACGGCTCCGGCGGCACACGTCGATCCGCATATCAATATTTTTTATAACATCTCGGAATAATTGCTCCTCAATCTCATCACTGCGCCGTGAAATCTCGTCTTTGAGTTTCTGGATGGTGATTGGCTCGTTGACATCGACTTTACTCTTTAGATGGTCCCAAAGAAAGAAGTCCAATGGTGTCAAATCGCAAAATCTTGGTGGCCAACTGACTTCACTGTTTCGGGAGATTAAGTGTCCGGGAAACTTCTCATGAAGGAGAGTCATTGTGTCGTGGGCTGTGTGGTATGTGACGCCATCTTGTTGAAACCGCATGTCATCGATGTCATAATCTTCCAATATTAACCACAAAATGTTGTTTAACATTGCTCGGTAGCGCTCGCCATTTAGTGTAACCGAATTCTCAGGATCATTTAAAAAAAATGGTCCAATGATTCCTCCAACAAAGAATGCACACCACACAGCGACCTTTTGTGAATGCATTGGTGTTTCGACAATTGCCCTTGGATTTTCATTAGCCCATATTCTGTAATTCTGCTTGTTGACGTAGCCATTGAGATGGAAATGGGCTTCGTCACTGAAGACGATTTTGGTGGAAAATTCGTTATTCGTTTGTTTTTGTTCCTATATCCAATCGGCAAACATACGGCCCTTTAAATGGTCGGTCGGCTTAGGTTCTTTCGTTAGTTGAATTTTGTACGTGTGCAACGACAGATCTTTCGCCAATACCCGATGCAAATTGGCCATGGACAAGTGCACTTCCTGTACTCGATGTCGAATAGAGGTGTTTGAGCTCACGGCAGCAATGTTTTCGAGTGAGCGTCCTGCACGAGCACGTACTGGCTTCTTAACATCTGCCACAGACCCAGTTTCTTGGAATTTCTTCACAATTTTGCCAATAGAATTCTTGGTTGATCGATTACGCGGGCCAAAAAATCACGAAGAGCGCGAAATGCACTTTTATTTAAACGTCTATTTTCCTAATAGGCTTCAATAACTTTAACACGTTGTTCAATGCTCAACTTTTCCATGATTCAATTTGTAAATGATTGAAGATGTCAAATATCAGTTAAAATTTCGTTATAATCTTTTTTCCTCATCTCATTTAAGGAAGATTAAAGGATATAGTAAACCGAAATGTTTATCTATTCAGTCTTTCAGAGACTAAATTTGTTATATTTATACTTTTCATGGATTTATTTCGTCTCTTTCTATATTAACCAACTCTTTAAGTGTATTGTAGGATTTAGGGAAATTTCATGAGTTTTTCTTAGTGCAAAATGAAAACTCGATTAGAAAGCTAGAATGTAATCCATACTATCCATACTAATATTATAAATGCGAAAGTAACTCTGTCTGTCTGTTACGCTTTCACGCCTAAACCGCTTAACCGATTTTGATGAAATTTGGTACAGGGATAGATTAGACCTTGGAGAAGGACATAGGCTACCTTTTGTCGCGAAGGCGGTGAAATAGGGGATGAAAGTTTGTATGGGAGTCCGTCATTATTGAAGATAAAACCATGAAACTTTGTATTTAGTCGCGAGATAAGAAATAAATAAACCTTTTTCAAGCGTTTTTGAAATTTCGACCTACATGGGGGTGAAATAGGGGATGAAAGTTTGTATGGAAGTCCAAACAAATCTATCTATGCTTACTATATGTGTGTGACATGTGTCGAAAAACAGAATACTTAAACATTTGTCGTCTAAACATATACGCGTCGCGAGCGTGGGACTCGCCATGCGCCATACACAATGTACGCGGCGGCTGTGGCTCGGTGGCGGCGCGGCGCAGCG
>QYTT01092825.1:0-12280 GCA_006980735.1 Dasypogon diadema
ACATCGACGTGAGACATCATTTCATTCGGGAAGCGGTAGAAGAAGGAAAAATAGAGCTAGCATATATGCCTACAGAAGTGATGCCAGCTGATTTCCTAACTAAAGCACTACCCGGACCAAAACATAATAAGTGTATGGAAACCCTCGGATTAAAGGAAGTTTATTAGGAAAAATACTTTGAGAGGGGGTGTTAGCAATCCAAAATATTTTTTCCTAATATTACACAACTTTAAACGAACTGAATATTTGTACTGTTTTAACCAACCCTTACCCTTTTTGTATTCTATGAAATTGTTACAACTTCAGCTTTTTTTTCTCTCTCACTTCCCTTCTTGTTTCTTGAGTCGATAGGACTGATAGAAGTGTAAAATAAAATCTTTTTGCATCATAGAGAGCAGAGTTTTCTTTGGATAATCCCCTAAATAAACTACATTAATTCTCCGAAATGTATGTTACGCACTTTCGTGGTGTGTGAACGCTACCCTGGCTAGTGTTGGAAAAGGGGGTGGATTTGTCTCACGCAAGATCTTAACGATTTTTCTGGTTTTCTGGTTTCTGATACCTGAGTCTACAAATTCGTCGGGTTAAACGCACAAAAAAGAAGCGAAGTAAACCCAAAACCCATGTGACATTCGCTCAATTCGAAGGGGGTTATTTTGTGCAAATCAAGGTAGTTCATTCAAAATTTAAAAACCAAATGATGGAAACAAATGAATCAATTAGAAATTAAAATAAATAGGGCAATCTATTGAAATATTTTACATCACAACTCGGTAAACTAATTAATCCCTAAACACTCAAGTGGCTGGCAAGGTTTTGCACGGCTTTCACACTTTTAATATGTATGTCACCATAAATATTTCATTATATTTTAAGGTACAAATTAAAAACCAAAAAAGAAGAGTACTCATCTTTCATTCTTTTTTTGCAGCTTCCCTTTTCCTTATATTTTCGTCTTTATTTTTTTTTCTTTTAAATTGCTTCCAATTTCCTTCTATTTTATACTCATTTCATCATTTCAGTTCATTTAAACTATCTTTTTCCTCCTCTTCAATTTACAGCTTTCAACTTTTCACCTATTTCTTTATTTTCAACTATTAACTCTATACTCAATATTTCCACTCTTTGGGGCAAGAAAACCAGTGAACCGCGCGATTCACCTACTAAAGCCTTTATAAAGAAATGGCTCCTATTCGAACTTCCGCCTCCTATTCCAGGACTTTTCCAGAAACGGTTCCAAATATTTGATTTCTGGTTTGTCAATTTTCTTGTTAAAATACTCTCTGATCTTTCGTCAATCATTCTGTGTATTGGGAAAAAATTAATCTTCTTTAATTTTCTGATTTTAAGTGAAGATCGTGAGAACGTGACAGGTGAACACCTGGTGGGGTATTTCCGTGGCCAAGTACGTTGCAACATAAACTTCGGGTTATGTGTGGTCGATTTATGTTTCTATTGTTTTTTTTGTGTTTTATGATGTTTAGAAGGTGAGATCAGAACAGGTGAGTTACCCAATACTTTAAATGCGGTATAACCTGGTAAGTACCGTTCCCCCTTACTATTTAGCCTAAAATTCCGAGCAGCGTCTTACCGCCTTACGTTTCAAAATTTACGGTAAGTACAAAATTTCTTTAACAATTTCCATTTAATATTTATCTTAATGCTAATTACAGACTTATTATTGTGCAAGAGAAGTAATCGCCGAAGTTGAGATACAGAAAATTTCGTCAGGTATGAGCAAGGACCCGTATTAGATATTTCATCCTCCATAGTAACTTTTCATTCCAAGTGGATTTTTGTTTTATAAGGATTTGGTTTCAGGGCCTCCGGTAACTCCAGGAAGAGCCCAACTTTTGCAAAAACAAAAATGGGAAGAAAGGGATAGTGATTCCGATCGGCGCCTCAAATGTCTATCGAATCTGTAATTTAAAACAAGATCTTTGGAAAATTACCCAAATAGTTTAGACGGGGACTATCAGATCAGAAACCCTAGCGACAGAAGTCTGCAATAACCATTCGTATATGAAGGAAAACTTCGTAGAAATTCCAAATAAATAATGGATTTAGAAAAGTGATTATCTCATTCTCATCACTATTACCCACTCTGTCGACATTCGTAGGGTTCTAGATGTCTTCACCACGGTTTTTTCAAGAACTTGGGATTTTAGCATATGGAGTTAACGATGTCCACAGCATGGAGGTTCCCTCTCACATCGGTATCAAGCTATCTATTCCTACCAGATTTTATGAAATTAACTATGTCGGATCCCCGAACCTGTTCATGGCTTTACATTAGGTTTTTTCATATGAAATGCCCGATTTCGAAATGTTAGAAAAAGATATTGGATGATCGGAAGTTATTAATCGAAATAAGTTCCATTTGATTCGATGTTTTGTTTTCAACATGTTGTAAGGGCAGTTATCCCTGTTGGGTGAAAATCTAAGCTTTTGCTGTTGATGAAGTCCTCGAAGCCAGATTTTACCCCGCGTCATTGTGGAAGCAGTTCTGTCTGAGGTAATGCTCTAAGTTATGGAAGATGTGGTAATTTACTGGAGAAAGGTAAGGCGAATATGGTGGGTGATGTAAAACGTCGTACCCTATACTTGAGTTAGTATTCGCATCGTCGATTGTGCGACATGTGCTCTTGCATTATCGCGCAACAAGATAGACTCATGCCTGTTGTCCAAAGCTGGCTATTTTTTAATTTATCGTGCATTGTTTCAATTTTCGCATAACACGAATCAGCGGTAATTGCCTGCCTGCATAATACCCTCAGTCCACCATACAGTCATCATGATATTTCGTGGATGCAGAGGTCTTTTCGGTGCCTGCGCAGGAGTTTTATCAGTATCCAGCCATTGCCCCGTTCTTTTTTGATTATTATAAAAGATCCATTTTTCATCACAGGTGACAATCCAATGCAAAAATGAATTTTTCTTTTGCTGATTCAGCAAAAAAGGGGCGATTTCCATACACCGAAGCTTGTTGGCTTCGGCAAAAAAGTGGGACAACCCACCTTTTCAACTTCTTCATCTTGCTAGTAGCTTCTAAGTGGCGACAGTTGTTAATGGGACCTCTTCCACAGCAGCCTTGAGGGTTTCATCAAACAGAAACATAATAATCATATGTCCAATTGCATGTCTTTTTATAGTAAGAAAGATGAAAAATAAAATGATTATTAAAATTTTACTCTAGAATATACATTCGATATTGTTTTTCTGTTCATTGTATTTAAAAATAGTGTCGATCAAAATAAATAAAATTATAACTAGTCTAGCAAATTAAATCTACTGTAAAATCTGTTCCAATTTCATCAAAATACATATATATTTTTTTCAAAGAACGACGAACAAATTGAACACTAATAATTGCTGGCTGGGCCCACTTAAGTTTATGGAAAATCTTGTAGAAAGTAAATAAGGAGAGCAGAAGATAATTTAGTTACTATGACGAAAGTTGCATGATCAAATAGTCAGTGAAATAAGTGCCGAATTTTTAAAAGATATTGAAATTTCATTTTTATTCAGACTTCCATAAAGTTGGATCGCCCCATACTGGCGTATTCTTCAACCGTATAGACTCGGTCGATTCCATGTAACCTCCTTTTCAACACAGAAAATTCGCGGTCGCAAGGTAGAAAAGAATGACCATGCATTGAAAAATATTGTTTAGTGGAATAAACTTCTCCTGGGGAAACTAAAGCAAGACGTCCAACATCGGTTTGAAAAAATGTACAATTCCTAGATGGCAGACATTTTTAATTCAATATAACAACAGAAATGAGCCCTTGGCACCATTCCCTGATTGGTAGGGAAAGTGGCCTGCCTATTCTTGAGATTATGATTATGAACGCAAAAACAGCTCATAATAAGTTTTCGAATAAGAAAAACTCCCTGCACGGGAATATGAGGTAGCTGTAGGTATTGCATGCACCAGCGGTTTCATCCGATTTGAATTTCCGGTGATTTCTTTCATGACGACGAACAATTTCTTATCAGCAGCTGGCATTATCGTTCAATACAGAAATCCTTATCTTCTCCTCACAAATAGCAGCATATGTCTGTCTATCAGAGGTTTTCCAAAAGACAAATTAATAAAAATTTTCTTTGAAAACTTTTCTATAGGACGCGTAGTATCAACTTTCAAGTCAGGATGCTGTTCGCGAAGCATATCGTGCATGATCGTGGTGATGTTTAGTGTTATGGAGCTGAACTTCTGAGAGACTTCTGGCTTGGACTCACCAAGCCTCATACTCTAGGCTGAGCAGGCCAGCGCAATCCATGAAGGCGTGACGGCGTCCTTCAGCCCTAATAAAAGGCTGGCGAATGCCTGGAGGAGCCCTTACTTCCGAGAGAATCTTCCACCATCCTCGCCCTAATGAGATGGAAGAACTGGCAGAAAACCCCCTGCGGAAGCTACTCTCAGGAATCCCCAGCTCAACTCAGCTTACCAAGATTGTGGTTAGAGGGACAGTAGCATGCTTATGCGGTTAGCACTGCAGTTCGGAACAATGACGTGGGTTCCTAAAATGCAGTCTTTGCTTTCTTTTCTAAAATGGTATAAAAAGGAAGAGAGCATAACATTAAAGTAAGCAAAGATGTTTACAGGGATGTTTTAACAGGTTCTGATATATCTAAGACATTACAGTATCAATCCAATTTTTCCTGCGGGGTTGTATCGAATTAGCATTCAATTTATTGTAAAATATATTTGCAACTGCACAGTGTTTTGAAAGCTCTCATAGAAATGGAGTTAGTCCTCACTATTGCGGCAAAATGGAAGCCGGATGAAAAGGTATTATATTAAAATATACATATAAGAATTCGGCACTTTCATATTTTCTAATCCCCTTATTCCTCTTTCAGTCTACCTACGATTTAGATTAAAGAATGAAGCAAGAAATCTAGTTTGTAGATGATGACTGCTTTTATTTATTACTTTTTGCTATTAAATTTATTATATAAAATTTCTTTGACACTTTCTTCACTTCATTTTTTCTACATTTCAATCAAAAACAGATCCTGTTAAGCAAAATCATATTTTGCTTCCCACAAACGATTAAATTTATGCGCCCAATTTCCTTTTCTCGGAGCAGCTCCCGCAGTTGGCCCCGGAGACATGTTAAACACGCTTTGTAGTTTCTAATTTGATAATTGGTTGTAATTTATGGTACTTTGCGAGTGACGCCTTCTTCACGTTCCTCAACTTTATTTCCCACTTTGTACCGCCTCTTTTTTCTTATTTTAATTTATTCAAACGTACGTCGTACATATGTTGCTGGCTTTGACTACAGTCAGAAGCCAACTCGGTCTGGACTCGGAGGAATATTCTTCCCGGTTGCTTACGAGGGCTGGAATAAGATCAGAAATTCTTGGGGGGTTATGCACGATACAGATCGTCTTATCCTGTTGACTAGATGATGCTGTGGTTGTTTTTCGGGGATATATTAAAAATTCATTAAATGAATGAAATTGTGACTTAAAATATCTTTGATTTATTAAAATTTTAATTGCGACATAATGTGTTGAAATGGGAAGAGTTCGTCTTGGTTGATTTATGTTGGCATTTCATTTCCGACTTGTATTTTTATATCGCTTTTTTGGTGGAAAAATAAATGTTTTTCTTTCTCAACTAAACAGTTAATGTTATGCTTTATTTATATTTTTAACTAGCTTTGTTACCATTATATCTAGAGGATTACAACAAGCTTACAATTTCTTTACCTGCCTGTACTTCAGTACTCTCACTTATCTCTCAAAAATGCAATAAAATAAAAAGGAATGAAATGCATTTAACACTTTTAATTATTTTTATATGAAATCATTCTTCGCTAATTAAGCAAACGTAAATTTTACAAGTCTAGTGCACACTACTTCTTTTTGTGTCCCCTGTCAGAAAATTTATGACGAACTCAAGTCGTTCCCTTTATGAATTATGAAATCACAACTTTAGTATATCTTCTGAAGCAAATAATTTGGCCCTGAGCCAGCTCTGATATTCCATCAATTTCACTTAATTAGTGTAAATTAGAGGATAAGTGAAAATTATAATGTCACTTCTAGTCACTGTGTTGGATTTGTGCACTTCGGATGACATTTTAATCTAGATAATTGCGAATAATGAATTAAAGTGAATCGTTCAACATATTTTATGTAAATTGAGGCAGTATGTAAAACAAAGCAACAGTTCTTTGCAAACTTTGGCATAAATTTGATGCAAATAAATAGCAGTTGTCTACTCACTTACAAGTCTTCAGGATAGCAGATATTAACACTGCCCTGCAAAATATTCTCTTAACATTCTGTCTAAGTGTAGCTCCAGAGGCATACAATTTTTTATAAGTAAAACCATCATAGGCAAAGGTATCGCTTTTGGTATGTAGGTGCTCACTTGTGAGGAAATAGTAGTTCATAATTCGAAGAAAGAAGTAATTCTGTTCCTCCCTTGTCATATAAGGTATAGGAAATCGTACTGAAAATTCAAATTTTCCATTGGCATGTTTGTACATGTTCTTTTATGATATTGTTGGATCGGAATTTATGGGTAATTTTAATTGCGTTTGTAAAATACAACAACGAAGAATTCATTCTGGAAGAAGTTGTGTAAGTGAGAGTTCGTTTTTCAGTGACAAAATTAAAATATATAAAAAAGTTTAATTAAAAAAATATATATAAATGTACAAAAAAAGTTATATAAATAAAAATAAATCAATATAAATAAAAAAGAGTTAAAATAATATTATATGTATTCAAAGATTCAACAGATCATATAAAAAAGGTAAGTATATAAAACATAAAGTTAATATAGGGTGATGTATAAAAAATAAATCTAAAAGTGTACGTGCTATTTACTGCCGCCATTGTTTTCAAATTGTATCCTCTTGTTCAAAAATTCACTTCCAGAAATGCAGGATTTCAATAAGCGGCATTTGAAAAGACTAGCAGCAAGAGAGGAACAATCGATTTTAAATAGGATTTACCATAATAGAGATTCTGATAGACGTCATTTACAAAGTGTAAATCAAGTGGAAGTCAATGACCATCAGGAGTCTTCAGGTTTAGTAAATTTAGACTGAGGCACTGACGTTTTAATACAGGTTTTTCACATTAGGTATCACATTAGGTGCATCCTAAATTGCAAATTAAATTCCCGCTTTTGCGAAATAAATTCACCCTTTTGCAAATTGAATTCACCCTTCTGCAAATCAAGTACTTCTGCATTTATATTATATTTAAGAAAATCATCAGATAATGTTAATTAGTAAAAAATCATTTCATCTTTGGACAACGCAAATATCCACAAAACACGCAGGATCTTGTTGGTCAGACAAGGCACACTCCACTTTTTCTACCACCATATTCTCCAATGCTGAACCCCATAGAAGAAGCCTTTTCCAAAATCAAGTTTAGTGCAAGAGATATGTTAGCCAATACTTTAAATCGGCAAAATTTGGTAGATGTAGTTAATAACTCTGTTAGAACTGTTACGTCTACAAATTGTTATAATTATTATATAAATATGTATGTTAAGTTATCAGCTGCTGCTGCAGGAGAATCGTTATAGACTAAGTTATGTACATACAATGTATATTGAGTTATTATTATTATTGAATTTTCTAGACACTGTTTTCATACATACCATTATCTCCATAATTATGAATTATATGAATTATACGAATTGATTTCTTACAAATTAACATTATCTAATGTTAATTTGATAGTATAATCTAAGAAATACTTGATTTACAAAAGGGTGAATTTTATTTGCAAAAGGCTGAATTTGATTTTCAAAAAGGTGAATTTCATTTGCAAAAGAATGAATTCAGTTTGAAAAAGGGTGAATTTAATTTGCCAGAGGGGGAATTTAATCGGCAAAGGGGTTAATTTGATTTGAAAAAGCGTGAACTTAATGTGAAAAGCCTGTATAAATGACCGGAGTGTCAAATTTAAAATTTGAAACAATTTTTGGATAGTGGATAAAAACCTATTTACCACGTATACATTTCAAGTAAACGTGATAAAATCATTTAATTACGCCAATTATCAATAGAAATATATTTTAAAAATTTGCTAAATTTTACTAAAATCGTTCGTTCGAAGCACTCCACAATATTTTTAAATGCTGACACTTTGCTACCAATTCCCATCTACAAAAATTTTTTGCCTTTCGTAGAACTCTATAAACAAGTGATAAAAATTTTTCAATTTTGATTTTTGAAACTGGAGTTGCATCAAGTGCTCTTTTCTATTTTTTCAGAAGTCAGAATTCACTGGAGTCAACATCAAGTTCCTTAGTAATAGCATCTGTAAACTGATACATCTATACTATACAACGAATAGCATAAAATAATAACACTTACAAAAGTCAAATATCTAATAAAGTCGTAAATTCAAAACCAGCCTCGGGGGATGCGTCGGTTCGAAACAAATTTGTCCACTTGGAACGAATTTCATAAATGAAAGCACGGTTTCGGTTCCATATTGAGATGGAGCACTGCTTTCGCTAGTTCCAAGCATTCAGATGAATATTTGGAGGGGATGTTCCAATTATCATCAAGAAAATGGCAAAAAATATTGTGATATATTGTGATAAATTTTATGTAATTTGAGGTGATTGTTTAAAAAAAAAAGTTTTTTCATTCTTCACTACAATAAACGCTTTGGAATTGATTTCGATTTAATCAATCAGTGATTTCTGCAAAAAATACATGATAGGCCCTCCCAAAAAAATAACTACAACTTAAATTTCAATCCACAACAGCATATATGAGTTTAATTAAAGCCGAACACAGACAACAAAGTGATGTTTCTTCTCTTCTCTCAATTATGACGAAAATGGCACTACTTAAATTGTTTCATTAGATTTTAATATTTCACATCACGTCCAAAGTGTATGCCTTACGAGCCGGCGCCACTGATTCATCATGATAGCCAAAAGGATAATTACTGAAAATATTTCGAGAAAAATTAACATGAGAGCATATGTAAAAATGCAGACGGAATGTCAGGAACACCAAGGACTTCCTTTAAAGCCGGCGCCAAAATACCACTAATTGATATGCTACAAGATCAGTGTGCGACTAGTCCGCGTTAAACGCGCTAAACGGAACTGCGCCCCTCTTGTGTACAGCGGAACACAACACCAATTAACCAACATTCTAGCACCTGTAAGCCATTCTAGCCAATGCAGTAAATTTGATTTCAACATTTCGGACGATAAATCCACATTTAGAGGCACTAATTCTTGTCAGAAACCACAACAAACATCAGTTAGTGGCGCTCTAATTAATTTATGAGTTCTCCGGGTCCAGAAATGTGACATATGAAATGTTTTTAAGCCTATTCCTTCTCCTGCGAACAATCAAGACACGCATTTTACATGCATAAGAACTGACATCTTGGGACATCTAACAGGAGTCAAATGACGAGTCTGATTTCGGGCATAATTGGCAACTGGTAGGCGTTTAGATTTCATAAATTGTATCGAAATAGATACGAGTGAAATATAAATACATAATTATGGGTGTAATGATAAAAAATCACCATTTTTAGCGTTTTCCTAAATCCATTTTGAGTTTATCAGTGGTGACTTTCCATTCAAAATCTTTTATGCTCATATTGGACTTAAGTTTCCTAAATGGAAATAATGGAAATAATGTAAAAGTCTTCTTCTTATGAAGTTATGTTTTTAGAAAACTTACGTCATTGTAATATAATATAAAATTTGATCACGAATGGTTCTGTACCAGTTCTGAAATTATGCGAACAAATCTAAACACTTTTTCACTTACTAGTGCTAAGCCTAATCAGGTAGCAACATTCAAACACCAACTGGATTCGTTACCTATTTCTTATTGTTTTTGATTGTGTGCGAAAACTTAGCAAATTACTGACTAAACTAAGTTGGAAGGATAGGATAGGATGTACAGATCACTGTCTTTGCGCGAGTACAAGGTAAGAAGCACTGCAGCATGTGCTGGCCCTTTATTTACCTCCAGGACTGGATTTTCAACTTAACCACAAAAGTTGACACTACTGTAATGGCCTGTTTTCTCAAACAGGCTGGAGTGATGGTATACAAAACTACGACACATTTTTCACCAAATAAAATCTGCAAAACCCACTTGATACGGTGGAACCTAGCTCACAGTGCACAATGAGGAAAAATTATCCCATTGCGCCCATATTTAATAGTCCCACGGTCCCAGAGCTGCTGGAACCCGAAAGGTTTTACTTATTTACTAGAGTCATTGAAACATGTTGAAGAGCTTTGCAGATGCTGTACGCTACGCTGACCTGTGCATACCGTACAAGCTAATGATCAGTATAGACTTCTTCATCGTTTAGGTGATTCCAATTGAACTCCTTGTGTACAGAGGCTGAGGTCAGATGAAAATAGGTCAGAAAGTAGGAGAAACCCCACATGTTGAGCATCTTTCATCTCGCAAGAATTGCTGGATAGAGAGGGAAGAGTGCAATGTACTCTGAGATTGTTACCACAGATCGGACAGGATGAACACACGATGAATTGAATTAACTCCTCAGGCAATTTCTAAGTGGGTAAGGGTGTTTTCGTTACTATGACTACTTATACAAGGTACGGTTATACACGAGATTCAGCGGTTGAAGGCCAGTCGGACCTTCCCTCCAGTTGGAGGTGGTCTGTTCTGCGCTTGTCTCCAAAGAAGGGGGACCTACAGAAGATGGGGAACTGGTGGCCAATAACCCTGTGCAATGTGGACTATAAAATTATCTGCAAAGCACTACGGGCGATACTCGGCTCAGTGATTGCTTCGGTGATACACCCGGACCAGTCCTATTGCATTGCGAGCACACGGAGGTGCAAATGGTCATGATCTCCTTAGATTTAGAGAAGGCTTTCGACAGTGTCTCTCATGAGTACGTTCTGACTGCTCTCGAATCATTTGAGCTTCCGCTCAAGTAGCTGCTACTATGATAAAAAATCAAGGGCAGATTTTGTCTCCCGTCCCGTTTCATCGGGGTATCAAGTAGAACTGTCCTTTGTCAGATATGCTTTACAACTTTCCTCTGGAATCATTGTTGGTAAATCTTCGTCGGTCGTTGAGGGAATATTCAATTCAAATCTCATAGACCAGTAACAGGCCTCTCATGCTGGCATATGCGGACGACCTGCAAATTTTCTTAACGCATGACGAGGCTTTTCCATCAGCTCGCGCTGTTCTTCAACAGTACGAGCGATGGGTGTGCCAAGGGTCAACCTGAGTAAGAGCCAAAGCTTGGGTGGTGTGATGGGTGGCGGGATCATACTGATATCTACACACTGGATAAATACCTACCTGATGTATTTACTGGTGTATATCGGGAGCAAGGCTAAATCACGTAATTGTCAAGCGGCATTGGATAAATTCCCCAGGGCAGTTGCTTCTTGGCGATCACGATTGTTCTCTCTGTCGCTGAAGGGACGGACGGTCGTAGCAAATTACCTGATTACCTCATCCTCCTTCGTGGTAAATTACCTGATTATCTCAAGCTCCTTTAGGCAAAAGCAGTAGATGCCTTCTGGGTAGGAGGAAGACGATGGATCGCCGAAAGCACGCTGTGCATGCCAGTCAGAATGGGTGGTTTAAGTTTCACCCAATTGGTGGTGAGATCGAAGTACCTGCAGGCTCGAGCAGTCGTTTGAGTGGTTTGCCACAGAAACACTGCGAATTCTCGGCTATGGGTGGATGCATTGGGGAGTCGCGGTTTAGGGGGGCATTACTACCTGCTCTCCGTCTGCCCGCCCTTTCCTCATTATCGCCGGATAGTCTTTATTAAAAACGACATTTTAAATCCACGATGACTTTATTTAACTTATTACTAAAATACACGTTACGATGTTTTCGTTACGAACGATAGCGCTGGACTCCCTATTGGGATTAGGCTTCTTTGCCGAGAGAGAGACTGATCTGGCAGCGGTTGTATTATCAATTTTGGTAATACCTTAAGGTTACAGTGGTTTGCTAAATTGGTATTCATTTTAAATGAAGGCCACATCACTCTCCCTCATGAAAAAAATTATGGCTAAAATTTATTGTTCAGGTTTTTTTACATTCTATGGGTTTGAATAAAATACGAGAGTAATAACAACAACAGGAGAAAAGTTCAAGCATAACCAAAATTTTATTCACGGATGTACAATCCCCATTATGATATTCGGAGATTCTTTTTCCCACATAAGGAGCGAACATCATCTTAATCCTATAGTCATCATTGAGAGCAGTGTATCAACAACGAGTGCAGTAAAATACCGTCGTGC
>QYTT01092825.1:17011-28412 GCA_006980735.1 Dasypogon diadema
ATCTATCTACGGAGTCATGTTACGAAATAAGCTCTATTATGGAAGAGAATCTGGTAAAATTCCAAAACAAGAATTTAGTTCCTGGACCAAAACTAGTGTAGCATGGGAACAGATTCAATATTGATTTTGAAGGTCATGCATTTAATTTGTGTAGATGCATTTTCTGAATATCCATACATAGTGAAGATGACATCAATCACGTCAACCGCTACTATAAAGGCACTACGTAGCATTTTTGTAATAAAAGGATTGCTACAAACTCTTGTCTCAGATAATGGACCACAATTCACCGCTTCAGAATTTGCCAACTTTTGTAAGTCCAACGGAATTTGTCATTTAAAAATAGCACCATTTCATCCAGCTTCCAATGGAAAGGCGGAACACTTTGTTAGCTCTGGTAAAGCATGGCCAAAATAGGAAAACAGCAGATGAAGCTGTACTACAATGCCTTTCGACATATCGTACAGCACTAGGTCTTCAGGGAAAATCGCCAGCAGAACTTCTTCATGGAAGACAGTCGAGAATCATGCTATCTATTTTCCAACCACGACTATTACGCGGACCAGGTACTACCCGAACAATATTAATATTTAAATCTCAATAATTAATGCTGGCACTAATTTGGTCGTGGAAATCGTTAGATCAATGGAAAAATATACTCTTTTATAGGTACCAAGCTATATTTGGTGGATACACAAAGGGGCCGCTGGAAACGACATCAGAAGTAGTTTAAACTAAGACCAGACCGAATCCTTTCCGTGAAGCTTACCACCTAGTATAGGTCACTCAGGATGAAGATGACTTTGGAACAGGAGCGCGTAAGGAAAACCCGAGCATATCAAATAATGTTGCACCATAATCCGCTGGGATTGCTGAAAACACTATGAAGGGAGGAGGATTGCTCCGTACTCCGCAAATCGACTCGCATTAAGAAACCGGTAGTGGGATTCAAGCCGGAGGACTATTGATAAATTTAGGTGGAGAGAAATGTAATGGGCTTGCATACCCTACGCACACACAAACAAGTATATTTGAAATGTTTTTATGGAAATGGATTTGCAGGATCCAATCATCCAATGAGTCAGTCGGCAAACGCCTGCATCGCCGCGAGCATGGAATTCTAACCGCTATTCCCCGGCTATTTAGAACTTAAGGCTAACTAGTGTACAGCCTTTGCTTGAATTATATTTCGTTAGGTTGCATTAACGTGTGTGTTTCATTCAGTACCCTCGGACACAATACTATTGATGTTTTTAAAACAGAAATTATCATTTTTCAGTCACCAATAATTAATACACTTCTCCAATTTCTAAAAGTCACCCTTTTCACAAAATCCCACAATCACAACCTTAGACAAACTGAATCTGAAGACAAAGTGCGTGCTTGCATCAGAAAAAACGTTTTCATAGGTGACATGTTGGAACATAATCTCTCTCTCTAATTAATTAAATCTTCGCATTACCTTTGAGAGAATGTAATGCAGCTGGTAATGGCTTCTTGAACATTTTGTACTTAGTAGTGTTTTTCTTTGTTTTAGATTAAAAATTGTGAAATATTCATCAAATCGGTGAGTACTTCTAGGAGCAATATTTTACCTGATTTCCTGCTGGGAAACGAAACAATATGAGAAATATTAAACACACTTGTATAGAATTCCTCCACCTCGAAAAGTTCGTTATCTTTTTATGTTAGATAAAATTCAGAACCGTCCAACCACAATTATACCACAGAAACAGAAGGCAAATGTTATTACAACTTTGTGAATAGTTTTACGTGGAGGAAAAGAGCACCATAATAGAAAATAAATATCTCTGTATTTTCTTAAACTTATACAATTACTTTTCGTTACAAATCAGATCACGTAATGCTTTTAATTCTTCGTACTCTTCAGCTTACATACTAATCTTAAAACTATCGGAGTCCTTGGGAGTTTAACATTATGACGTCATAATATGAGGATTCCATTCTAAGGCAGATTCGAGAATAATAATTAAATTACAAGAGAAAAAAAAATCAATAAATAACAAGATTCATAATACATAAACATTTGAGGTGTTAAATATTAACAAAATAATGACTAATTAGTTAACAGGAGGCACGATCTGTCCAAGTTTACGAGTTCTTGAAGCAAATCCTTTGCTACCGTCCGGACCTATTGGAGTTCTCACCACATTTTCCACGTTCTTGTGTTGACACATTAGAAAACTGTTACTTCGAGATCTTGGAGAAGATCCATAGTCCGAACTGAATGACAGTTTGCGGTCATAGCCGGAATCAGTTGAGATTCTTCGACCATTGCAGAATTGATCAGGATGGGATAGTTTTCGGTTTGGATCAAATCCGTTTGAAAATTTTCTATAAGGGTCATGCATGGGGATGCTTCCACCCATGGATCCAGTTGATATTTTCCTTTCATAATTTGAATCGATTGAAGTTCGTCGAATGTCCTGAGGATTGGAAAAGCTACGTTCATAAGGCACATTTGCATTAGAATATCTTCTGTGGTCAGAGCACTGAGATATCCTGCGATAAACATCGGAACATCCAGACATCCTTCGTGAACACGGGCATATATCTGAACAGTTTGATGTTCGCCTGGACTGATCACTGGAACAGGCTGATGTCCTTCGGGACATTTCGGAGCAACTTGAATAGCCTTCAGAACAGGATGAGTACTTACGTGACATGTCTCCCGAGCTCATGGAGCAGTTGCTAACACGGCGGAGGGAGTAGTGCCCAAAGTTGTTGATATCGTTGTTGCTGCAGGAATAAGTTCTCTGAGGATACATCATGTGCTGCTGGTGCTGCTCGGACTTGGGGTAGAAATCCGAATTACGTCTCATCTTGTACTTGAATTCACCTTCCATGGGTGATCCTGTAGCACCCCCACGATTTCGTTCATAGTTGGTTTCTGGGTACTTATAAGTCTCAATTATTTTCGTCACAGTTTGCGCCTTCTTGCCAGTCTTCTTCTTAGGCGCCACCATTTCGTACACTTGCAAATTTCCGTTCATGTTTCTAGCATTCCGGGCTGACTGGGACTCGACAAACTCGACTAGAGCACATTCTTTCTGCTGCATCTCCGGATATTTGTTCATAAATTGGCGCACGTCTACCGGAATACCCATTCCGGGCTTTAGGATTCTTACTAGAGCGATTTCGCCGCACCTTGAAAATATTTCAGTAACTTTTTCAATGCTTAACTTATCTACGGGCAGATCGCACGCTACAATTGTCCTCGATGGCATGGTTTCATCAAATGATGGAAGGGGCTCCAGCCGCCTTATTTTCGTTCCTAGGTCGTTCAGCTCGATGTTTTTGCTCTTCCTGCGAATGGCATGCCCGACCACTCTCCAGTCCTTGGTCAATTGGCGAACACGTTTGAAACTGGACACAAGTTTCAAACTGACGAATCCTTCCTTATTGCGGCGGACATGTTTTAGTAAAAATGCATCCTTCAGGATGCTCTCATTGGAGAAGTAATATTCCACTTGTTCCACGATTTCTTCGCACATTCGATCATCTGGAATTTCGGCTGGTGTGAGTGTATCTAGCTCCTTAACTTCTGCAGTGGATTTTGTGTAACAGCCGGAATCCTTGAGAATCTCATCATAATAAGGCACGTCCAAACCACTTCCGGCCTGCTGCGATGAGAAATTTCGTCTGTCGTAATTTGCCGAAGTGTCGCTATCTGTGGAACTTGAGGAGTCTTTTATATTCACGCCAGAGTGTTTTGTGAAGTTAGCTGACGGGTAGAATGGGGTCGCATTGTAATTGAAGTATTCTTGATGGTCCACGGTGGTGTGGTTGTCTATCATGAGTGGTTTCAACTGATCATCTTCCTCTGACTCGGAATCAGCCAATGACACATTGTGAAGGTCATGATCAGTGATCTTCTCTTTTATTTCGATCAGCGATTGCTCGGGTTCTGCCAGGTATTCGCTGTATATTCCCGCGACCATCATGTCTTGTTCGCTTAGACCCAGCTCGTTGCCATTTTTATCGTTACGTGTCTCCGGTTCGACGGCCTGGGGCGCCACCGATTTTGCTTGATCATCTGGGACTACTTCCATTTCTTTGTCAGTTTGACTTTCACTCTCGACGGTTTTTGGCGGCAATGCAAGTTTTTGCGCTACTACACACGACTCGCACGTCTCGCAATGGACTTGCTTGCTGTCGTTTTGTTCATTGACCGAGTTCGGCCCAATAACTGGCGCAGCTGCTTGATCAGACATCATGGGGACTTTTCACTTATGGCAATTAATTAGAATCAACAGACAATTAATCGGAATACTTTAAGGAGATTTTTTATACACAGCCTCGAGTTAAATTCTTCTTAAAATCACTGCACTGAGCCACACGCTAGGCGCTGGTGAGGTGAAATGATCACTTTCACTTTTCTCGGTTATGGTTCGTTGCAAAACGCTTTTCTGCTTGATCTGCGGTGATCATAAAACAGATGACTTTGTGACCGCCTAATTTTGTGATTTAAACAATTCTTCCGCTTCAGTCTCTGTTCGATAATTGTTCGCGAGTGATCCTGTGGTTCGCAAGGATCATGATAATCGTAACTATAACCGCACAATTTTAACTATTCATCCAAACTAGAAGTTCTAGAGTAGCACCAGAATTTGATTTTGTCCTATGTACACAATTAGCTTGTTATCACAGACCGTTTCGTAATCCCCGCGCACCCTTGTCGATGGGAGACTATCCCTTAAGGCATTAGTCCCTCCCGTTCGGGCAAAATTTCATATACACATCCAAAAATTCGTCCATTCGATGCAAAGTATTCTGTTTGGATTTCTGAGTAGAACTTCTTGCGGTTCGTTTCGTTCGCGCCTTTTGGTTTCCCGATACTATTAGAAAGTTACGCACTGCAGTAGTAGAAAGACTGAAATCTCTGGTTGAGTGCAAGCCGGTTATATACCTTTGGCTTGGCACCGAGCGCCGATACGCTCTCTTTCTCCGCAATGCTGTTTGCTGCTTGCATTAAAAGCTCCCCAATCACCACCACATGTGGGGCCACCCACCAACAGGCTTAGCTTTTCCTCAAGAAACAAAAGCAAAAGTAAGAAAGGTAAGAAAAGCGGAACCTTGCAAGTGTTAACCGCGCAATGCAGCGCCGTGATTTTGCTTTCATGTTGCGATTCTTAATTGGATTTTTCTCCAATGTGTGATCGGGTGGTGTCTGGTTCTGATGTGGTTGTTGTTGACGACTTTGAATCGAATGCACACCGAATTGGGAGGTGAGAGCTTCGGACTTCGGATGCGTGCATTTTGAATTGCTTTTGCTAGCTGAGGCTGAGGCTGGTTCCCCTCACCAGTCGCGAATACTTCGCATTCGACCGTCAGAGAAAATTTTCGTTGCACTCAGAAAATATGTGATATTGTAGCCTTAGCCTTAGCCGTGTGATTTTTTCGCGATCCGTGCCATTGGCGCCGTTGTTTTGATCTCTTTTAAAAGATCAATTTAAATTAAGGTTATCGCGTATTTTTGCGTTGCTTTAATTTGTATAGTTTAATTTTATTTCTGAAGTAATTGCAAGGGAGAACACCTTGTCTGTGGTTTTTTGCTTTTATCTTAAACGGTTTTCAATAAAAGTGTTGCTTGAAAAAGTTATTGAAAACGAAGTTTTAAATGAGTACCCACCCTAACAATATTTTTTTACGTTTTGCCTATAATCGGGAGATTGATATTATACAGCAGCAAATTTGTGTTAGAAATGCACCCAGTTTTGATGTATATCTTGAAATACGAAATTTTGCTAGCACTTTACTTCGTATACCGCCGAAACTCCGAAAATCCTCGGTAGATTATTGTTTTGAATTTTGTGTAGTTGTTTGCTGTTGCATAAAGCATACGTCATCCTCGCGGATTCTTACCTTGGAGAACAAAGAGGATTTTATTATCACTGATCAGTACCGTACTGACTTATTCAGGGTAGGACAGCGACTTCTCTATTCAAATAAATACGCTCACAATAGGTCCTGCTGGTCGCAAGGCGCGATTAAAAATATCACTTGACCAACTTATTTGGGGTGGAGTTGATGGAGATTAGGGTTGAAAGGAATTGTGACATATAAATGAACCCAAATGAATTTGGGAAGGAATGGGGTTAACCAATTTTTTCGTGTTATTTACTACTCAGTGGTGATACTTTTGTTTGTTATTATTACCCCTAATTTTAGATATTTTATTGCCAGGAAATTGTGCTTTCGAAATAATGAATATAAATATACTGAGATTTTTCTGACTTTATTTAACTGCGTTTTTTTTTTTGTTATGCTATAAGATTGTAAGATTTTCAGTATAATTTTGTTAACATAAATTTTCTCAATACATAGAGTAACAATTTTAAAATCATCTTTTCAGGTTAGAGTAAAATTTTTTTCCTGTTCATGGATTTAGGTAAAAGCTGAATGAAGGTAACAACGCGTTCATAAAACTTTATAAAATAAAGGTTAATTTATAACTTTTGCTTCAAAACTCTTATGCCCACATTTGTAACACATATAACTTCGTTTTGTCAAATAAATTGAAAGTTTTAGAAACGACAGAAAAACATGCGTACATTATGTACCTTAATAATTTTTCCTCGGTACTCTCCTGAAATGTAATCTACTAAGGCAAAAAGTATATCAGGGACTTTTTAGCTTCGAAGGTATAATTTTATTGGTCGAAACAATTTGATACGTAAATGTCTTACTTTTCATTATCGATCTGCCTTACTTCTCTCAGCACCTTTCGCCAAAAGATATGATAATAGTCTTCCTGCTGAAGGATTATTAAAATTTTGAAGAAAGTCTAAATTAAAAAATTAGAAAAATTAAAAGAAGCTGTAAAAAGCATGTTAGGTGCTAGCGTACAAAAGTTAGGTGCTAAGTTCGAAGAATCAAGAGAAACAGTAAAGCGCAGTCAAAAACATTTTTAACGTCTTTTAACATTTTTGAAGTCTGACACGGAGTCAATAATGGACAATGAAAAGTATTTTAAATTCCAGAACAATAATGCACTCCATCATTAAAGGTTTCTAAATTCATTCTTTGTCACACACTCCGAATAATATCAAATACAATCTGAATTTTCGATTCGAGCCAGAATTCTTATTTTGGTGTGCTATGTCAATCGGCAAAATGTATTTCAACACTCTATATTCAAACATCTAAAAGTTTTGCTGTAAATTCCACTATTTATGTGCAATAATGTTTAAGTAAATTATACAAGTTTATTGACAAACGATACAACAAAAATAAAGCATTATTTTGGCCAGACCTTGCGGCATGGTATTATCCCAAAGAATCAGTGAAATGGATGGAGAACAAATAGACAAAATGCTATTCCACCAAAGTGGCTAATCCACCAAAAATCCCGACAGCTTGATCAATCAAAAACTTTTTGCCTTAGCTGGCCAAAGAAGTTTGCAAGAGAGAATGGGAAGCCAAAAACGTGTCAAAACTATCAACAATGATTCAAAATTGTATTAGAAAAATAAAGTGATCCAGAAAATGATGAGTGAGGTCAAAAAGAAGTTACGCAGAATAACCGAAAAGATTCTTTAGCTGTCAAAAAAGTTATAAAATTAAAAATCAGAATTTAATTCTTTTATTTTTAATAAACTCAATAAATAAAGGAAAGTTAATAAAGTTGCAAATTTTGGAAATTTATTTTGTGCCTTTGCTTTCACTGAAAGGCAAAACAAACTAACAACTAACACTTAAAATTTCAGGAGTGCTCCGATCTAGCTTTAACGCCGATTTTTCAGATCACTGTAAATCGTTATGCCATAGACAATCACTAAATCATCTAATAATCTTTTCCTTTATTGGCTTCTATGAGTGATATCAGTAGTTGGGTAAAAGGAAGAAGTCAATGTGTTTAAGTGATTCTAATTACTCAGCACGTAAAAAATGTCAAATGTGCAGAAGTTTCTGCATTATAGCCAGAAACATTTATACCATGTTTTCTTACAGTTTTGAAAACAGTCTCGAGTGTGTAAATACGTAATATACATAAGACGTAATAAATATAATTAATAAATATGTAAACACTATTAGATAATATTAAAGTAACACCTACATACTCTGAATAACGACCTTCTGTTTCTTACCTCTAATTCGCTTAAGATAAAGGGAACCGTGTTGTGTTCAATGCTGTCTGGTCTCTTTAAAGTATACCCGAAATTCTCCTGATATATCTCAGATGATGGTGTAAATATTTTGAATGCACTTACTCTAAAATTATTCACAGAAATGATTGCTACTAAAAATCTGAAATGATTATCTTTTTATTACTACTAAAAATTTGATAAAATACTTGGGCTTTCTACAACAATGCAACAAATATTCCATACCATTTGAGCTGGCATTCATCCACAGTGTTTTACAAGTCAGAATCTCCGGCATTGTTTATATTGGACGGAGTCCAAAATAAGGGTTTCAAGTTCATCAGTGTTGAGGAGAGAACCTCTTTGAAATACTTTCGTAAAGTTGGCTATTTTTCATTCTTTTATATAGGATACCCCAGCTAAAGTGACAAGGTTCGCCGTTCAGTGATAGGTCTCCATGAGACAAACAAAAAATTATATGGCAGGAATGGGGGCAATCCTAACGTAATATAGCTAAATTTACACGGTGTCCAATAAATTCGAATACAAAAACAAAATGGAAAATAGGAAAACTAAATGACTATTTGTTTGAAATGTTTACTGAAAATCAATATTTTCGTCACAAAAACCAAATTCATCCCCAGCGTGCCAAGCAAGAATATCGTCAACACTTACAGCTCGCTTTTGTTTCGATGAAACTGAAACTCCAGCAACTTTATGTTTCTTATAAGACACTAGGAGATCCCTGTGCAATTGCACAAATTGAAGGTATATGAGTGACATAACGTTTTTATATGTTCCCTCAATTTGCACCTTAAATTTCAAAGCGCGTTTTTTTTAGAGGTGCCCCTGTAGGCCTAATCCTTCCATGCAAGCAAGCAGTAAAAAGACACTTGCAAACTATTTTACCATGCAAAATAATAAAAAAAAGTTCCAATAAATCCATGTATTACATACTTATCAGTGGCAAACACCGAACTTAACACCAAAGTTACCCAGGAACGCAACCCCAAAGTAATGCACACAACCCCGAACTGATGCGGATCAGTGTTGCCATTATCAAAATTTCAAGAAAAGCTCGATGAAACTTCATATAAAAAAAGTGGCTGAAATACGGAACCGGGAGCTTTCTTTGTATAATTAATATATAGATTAGGCCAAGGTCTTTTCTAAGGATTAAATGATTTAGAGATTTCGATATTCCTAAACGTCCAGCAAGTTTCCTGATTTCTTCGAATCTGCACTCTTACAACTTTAATGCGTTCCTTACTACGCACAGTTCGCAGACGTCCACTTCTCTTACGGTCTTAAACAAAGGACGTTTCCTTAAAATTTTTAATAGCGTTATAAATAAATTCCCACTGTACACCTATACTTTTTAAATTTCGGAAAATATCACAATATTTTACTCCGTTACCAAATTTATTCACGATAAGTGTCCGTAATGTTTCCATCGCTTTTCACTCTTTAACTAAAACTAATAAAGGTCTGACTTCTCAACACAAGCTGCATAAACATAGCGAGACCTAATTGTGAAAAAATTTGCCCAGATGTGAATTTGTTCTAAATTTTCACGAGAATAAACTTTTGTATTCGAATTTATTGGACGCCGTGTAGTTGTATTTGTAATATGCTTTGAATAAGAGTGATTAAACTTTTAACAATACGATAACGTTGTAGACCGTATACAAATACAGCCATACAAACAAAGGAACTATGGAAAGGATATAACTTACAGAAATGGCACTCCATAATTTTAAAAATATTCACTGAGTTGGAACCGTGTCTGACTTAAGGGCAGAACAGAAGAAAGAGTAATGAAAGGGTGACAGGAAATATTTTTTTTTTGCGGAAGGGGTAATGCGTTACCTAGGGGAACTAGCCCCCCGTGTGTCGGACTCCCCACAAAACCCTAGCGGCCCTTTGTTTAGGCTCTTCGAGCCCCCCAGTCCATCGCAGGACGAAGCTTTCCCCCTAAGAGGGGCGCCAACCCTCCGCTCCACCGAAAGCACAGTGTCCTCCTACTGAGCGAACAATTCGCAATATAGTGAAAAAATTTGAGGAAACTGGAAGGATTCAAGATAGGGTAAGTCGTGTGCATCATCGTGGCGTGCATTCAACCGAGAATATTGCTGCTGTGAGATTATAGCTCCATTTGGCGCCTTTTGCATAAAGACTTGCACCTACACACGTATAAAATATAGTTAACTCAACAACTGAAATCTGCAACGTAGAAGCATCGAAAAGCTAACATCCGCCAAATTATAGCTGAGATAACTCCGAAATTTACGAAAAAGTCATCGAAAATTGCCTCGAACGAATCAACTGCTGCAGAATGTCCAGAGACGGCCATTTGCCCGACATGATTTTTCATAATTAATGAAAGATATTATATATTGGATTAAAAAAAATAACTAAGATGATATTACATTTTGTGTATTTTTTTTAAATGAAAGTTAGGAAACTTGAATTGCATCACCCTATAGAAAAAAACGGCAGCGGTTGAAAGATCATTTGCTTTAGTATTAAAAGGCAAAGGCGTAAAATTTATTATTTTGCTTAATATGAAAATATAATCATTTTCTTCATTAGTTATAGTAGTAGTAATCGGTAGTAGCATTTCTGAATTTTGAAGCCCCAGCTAAGGTTGCCAGATGTCCTCCCTTTTAGAGAATTTTCGATTTCTTTAAAATCTGAAATAGTCGATTCAGACTATTGGGATTGGCCATCTTTCGGTTATAATAATGTATAAGCCTTTCGGAGTTAAGAAATGGGAGAAGTTTCCTCCGTTTCGAAAAGGCTATATGACACGACGCAGTCTATACTGCTATATGGAGCCGAGATATGGGGTGACCAGATGAAGGTAGAGGTGCACAGGAAGCGCTTAGCCTCCGTGCAAAGACGGGGCGCCCTTAGGGTGGCTAGCGCATACCGCACAGTCTCGGAGCCGGCAGTCCTGGTTATCGCAGGAGTAATTTCAATTGGACTCCTCGCGATGGAAAGAAAGGCCATCTACATAAAGAAAAACGAGATAGGACGGAGGCAGGCCAGCAGAGAGGAAAGGTCCCACACCATGAGTAGATGGCAAGAGACGTGGGACAATGATGACAGGGGACGATGGACTGCCAGATTGTTGCCGCGGATCGAACCATGGCTCGACAGAAGGCACGGCGAGGTAAACTACTATCTCACGCAGTTCCTAAGCGGACACGGGTGCTTCCGGCACTACCTCCATAAGGTCGGCAGGGCTGACACACCAGAGTGCCCGTATTGCGGGGATGGTAGGGACGACG
>QYTT01092833.1:0-11493 GCA_006980735.1 Dasypogon diadema
CTTATCATTCTTTAGAATTCCTTTAAGTCTATTATGGTTACGCTTAAATTGACAATGACTTTCGCTGACTTAATTCATTTTCGCCAAGTCACGAAATTCCATTATAGTTGAGCCTTTTCCCTTCTAGCCCAGAAGGCGCACTTCTCGACAAGGTGCCCGTCCCAGCTGGGATTACGCTCCCACACTGGCATGCAAGCCACACGTAACTGGGTAGTATCAAATTGGCAAATTGAGTTGTTAGTAAATTAGTGCATTAGTATTTAGGAATACACCAAGCACAATCAAATGATAGAGAAAAGGTGAGATTGTAATACGTGCTTGAAAAGATAAAATGCATGTGGTTAATGGGTTCATGCTTCCACATGCAAAAGAGGGGCACCCCTCAAATTATGATGGGAAACTATAAAGAAAACTTTTCCCCAGAGTTCCGAAGACTCAATATTAAATCTTAATAACTGGTATACAAAAACAATGTCGGGAACTCTACGTCATTTTTCCAAGGAATTCAAATTGACTAGCGTAAGGCGCTCTTAATAAGGTGGATACCTCAGCACAGATTGAACGAAGTTGCGATGAACAGACTCCATACGGCTGTAATACGTGGCCCAATGCTAGTTCAACCCTAAAATTAATTTTTCCTTGTGAACATAAATGCTGCCACTCATTACTCCTAGCATTAGCTAGCATATTTTGACTATATTCCTAAAAACATTCCTGTGCACCAGTTTTAAGAGGCAATAAATCCCCTCAGTTGAAATATATCCAAATAACAAAATTCCCGACTCAATTGTCAGTCCAAAGTAATTGTGTGAATGCAATTGTAGTGAACATACTCAAATTTAATAATTGACTGCAGTTCAATTCATGCCCAAATTTAATAATTCAATGTTATGCAATAATCACTGCATGGTCAGCCAGAATCAAAACAGCTATTGCCACACGAAGTAATGCACTCAGGGCACACGGCGACTCCCCAGAACCTCTTTAGTGCTTTGTTTTAATGAATCATAAATTACATCTGGGCCAGGTAAAGTGTTCTGATTGTAAAGGTAAAGTGCATCTGATTGTAACGATTCTGACATCAACGCTTTGTGAAGTACCCTTTGCGAAACACATGTGGAAACCACCTTGTTGTTAGATAGTAAATATTGATGTGACTCATGTAAATATGCATTCTTAGCATAAGTAGTATTTATGTCACGATTTAGTATTTAAGGAGCGGAATTGTTCAAAGAAAATACAGTTTTGATTTTCAAACCAGACTGTGCCTCACGGCAGTGTTTTCTATTTTAGAAATATCGGCGTACCCCATTTGGTGACGCCATTAGACAGTGCGTATTCCGTAAGGTGGCACACTAAACTAGGTTCCGGTGACACCGATCGAGATACATTACATGACACACTAAACTAGTTCCTGGTGATATCAATTGAGATACATTACATGGCGACCCTGCCCAACGAATGACGCATTCTAGACTAAAATTTCCACCTGCCCAACGAATCGTGATTCCTATACGAAAACAATTTTTTCGACCTGCTATCCACGGAAGAATTTCAATCTTTATTTCAAGACCATCAGGACCTAGTGGTGATACTGATTGACATACATTACACAATAATTCGAGCCCCCATAAATTTTCGCGAGAATTTGGACGCATGAGACAATATTGCATGGTAAACATATTATACTCCATAATCGGCGAGTGTAATCGTACCGGCCAATCAACTTGTCTCGAATTCCTGATTCAGGGAAGTTCTTAAGGAAAAACTCATTTCCGGATCAACTCTTCCCTATCCCGAGTTTGACAAACTATTCCATGTCATTACAGACGCAAGCAACGTTGTTTCAGGTTGTTTCCCAGGGCCAAATCGGGAAGGACAGATCCATCTGCTATTGAAGCAGAACGCTAAATCCTGCCGAAACGAGGTATTCTACTATTGAGAAAGACTTCTAGCCATTGATACACAATAACAGTTGGTGAGCAATTCCGCCCATACATTTATGGGAGAAAATTCAATATAATAATAGATCATAAGCCCCTACTTTGACTAATTAATCTTAAAGACTCATCCTCTGGTCGTATGAGATGGAGAATTAAGCTAGAGGAATACGCTACAGAATCATAAGCCTGGTTCCTCCAACGCCAATGCCGATGGGCTGAGATTAGTACCCAAGACAGAGGAACAAAAGACCATAAAGGTAATGACTAGAAACCAATCCAAGTCAATCCCAAAGGCGAGTAGGAAAGAACTCATGCAATCTCCATATAACAAACGTTCTCTCTAAACACGTGAAGGATGCAAAAACTTTCTGGATCAGAACCAGATCGTGCATAAATTCTTTCAGTTGCCCATAGTTATTGATCAAATGCAGGAGTACATGGAAGACCTCATTCCAATGGATATGGATGTTCATTTCACAAAGATTGAAATCACTTTGATTTTAATCTTGGTGAAATGAACATCCATAATCTGAAAAAGCAAACATATATTATTCCTAAAACAGCGATACCCATGCGTACGAAAGTTGACCATAAGCAAGTACTAGGCATACTAAATAAATTTAAAGAATATTGCTTTAGAAATCAGCAGAAAGATCAGAATATATCAGTGCCAAATGTGAAACCAAAAATACCCATGGAATTGAAAACTCCCTGACTTCATTTATTTTCGAAAAAACTATATTAATGCTACTTCTTTGCTCAAATAGTCACCATCAATAATAAAGATAAACAAGATGAAATAATTAAAGTTTACCACAAAACTCGAAGGGGTCAGCAGAATTATTAAGAGGATTAAAATTATATATACCTGGCCAAACAAAAATCTTTGTTCATGATATGAGTAAAAATAGCAAAATACCTATGAAAATTACAACCACGAGTTCCAGGCCTTTTGAAAGAATAGCGCCCGATATTGTGGGCCCCATGCCTATAAGTCACAATGGTAACCAGTTATCCTAACCTTTGAGGATGATTTTACTAAATTTTCCGAGGCAATACCGCAACACAACGCAGAAGCTCGGACGGTTGCTGAAACATTTACAGAACACTAGTAAGATCCCCTGTGCAATTGCACAGAAGGTAAATGAAAAGATATTGAGCTAAGTACTGAAAACGAAATTAGCAAAGACTGGAAGTGAATAAAACAGTAAAAAGGACACCGTCCGTTTCTTTATTATCTTATGGTAGGATAAGCGGTGTAGGTTTTTGATTATCGAAAGGTATCCTCACCATAACTTTGATCTTCTCGTGTTAAGCGAACAGATAAGAAAAGAAACGATATAAATTGGAAAAATTATAGTGATAGTTAGGCAAGAACTCCGCGGAAAACTATTTTGTCTGTAATGGCTTCTTTTAGGGACAACATCTTGTTTCGGTCCGGGTAAGATTTGAATGTGAAACGCATCGGCAGAAACTCTTCGCGACATAGCCGGGGGCAGTTGACCATGTAAAAAGCACGGCTCAGCAAGGAAAAGGCAAATGTTGGCCCTTGAGGGCCTTGAGCCTTATTATTAATTGCGTAGGCGAGACGCACAGGGAACCGTATTTGCCATATTCTTTGTTCTATAATTTTGTCGCGTAATAGTTATTCTCTAGCATATATGTATTTCCTGTTTTTTTATATTCTATTCATTTATTTATTTACTTAGGTGAAACTTTTATCTATATATTAATTATACAAAGAAAGCTCCCGGTTCCGTATTTCAGCCAGTTTTTTTATATGGAGTTTCATCGAGCTTTTCTTGAAATTTTATAATGGCAACACTGATCCGCATCACTTCGGGGTTGTGTTCATTACTTTGGGTTTGCGTTCCTGGGTAACTTTGGTGTTAAGTTCGGTGTTTGCCACCGATAAGTGTCCAATACATGGATTTATTGGAACTGTTTCTCATTTCCTCAATTATTTTAAACATTTATTGCATTGTATGGATCTGTTCAAGATTTCAGTTTTTGCCGTGACTTTTACAATTCTTCACACCCACAATGGAACATTAATTCACGCATATTTTTCCGATTCACAAATGAGTCGTTTATTTTGAAAGTGGTTTAAGTCCACTTTTACATCCAGGACAAAAATTAATTTTAAATGGGTTATTTTACAGGTACATTTCGATTATTACTGATATTGAGAAATGTGACTTAAACCACTTTCAAAATAAACGGCTCAAATTTTGCTTCTGTATGCATTTTGCAATTTCTCATCATAATGATGTACAATTTGCTGAGAGTACATTGTACGCATCCTGGGCAGTGTAAACTTGATATTTTTGAGCAATTTTTTGATCATTTTTAACTGGTTTTTTATTAAATTAATAATTTAACATATAAAAACGTTATGCCACTCATATTCAATTTGTGCAATTGCACAGGGGTCTCCTAGTATTGTATAAATGTACATTATAAGTTTAGGTCTTTGTACAATTTTTTCAATAAATTATTATTATTATTATTATTTTCTTTATGATTTGATTCAAATCGCAATCCACACAAATTTGAATTTATTATAAATCACGTTCACATTTGTATGCATAAATTGAAGAAATCATATCCAGAATTTATGTAGAATAAAGTAGCCCAGAAGGCGCACTTCTCAGCAAGGAGCTAAGAACCATTTACCCTTCTTCGCATTACGCGTTCACACATTTCAAAGAAATGTGTTAAAATTAGACTCCCTGACAAGCATGCAACATATGTAACGTTAGTATGGTGAACCAATAGACAAGACAGAGAAAAACAGAAAAAAGTTAGTCAAGTTAACGCTTTACTACAAGAACTATTGTGTAACAGAAAAGTAATGAACAGTGAATAAATTTTTCACCTTACGCCCATGTGACGGTAGCGAAACGGCCAAGCCACATATTTTGACTAAGGTGTAGAGTTTGTGAAGTTAGGGCGTATAGAGTTAGAAGCTTGGCTCTACATGAGATCTGATAACCTTTTGACAGTGCGAGCCATATGGTCTCGTCTTGGCAACATTTTACATGAAAATGTTTTTGGTGGGATCTGTATTTCAAAAACGCGAAGCCTTGGCAATGTAGGCTACGAACCCATTTTCGTAGGGTATGTTAATATTATTTTAAGTTATTTGCTAATGTTATATAAGTTGTTTACATGAAATGTAATAAGTTTCGGATTTTATTATATATTCACTCGGTTTAAATACCATAAAAATATATATTATTCATCTGGCCCTAACTGCTGCTTTAGACTCGGCTCGATTCTAGCGGGAACTACAAGAGATGAAATAGCAAAACCTCAACAGTGTGCATTGACTTGCAACATTTGTCAGGTAATAAATAATTCCTAACCCTCTTCCGGGGAAATTCCGTCTGCTTAAGCTGTTAAGTGTTCATCGTAGAGTTTCCCCTTAACTCAATATTTTTAAGGAAATGTCGACTTTCAAGCAAGGCTTCAAATTGCACTCATATGATGCAAATTAGCAAGTCAGCGTATATTTTCCACAGAATTAAGGAGTGTTTTTTCATCAATGACGTATGAGTGAATAACAAGAGAATTTTTCGGGTCTGGAAATGGAGAGATTAGTTTAAATAGTGAATTTTTCTCGAGATTTAATATGTAGAGATTATTGGTTGTTGTTCGTACAACAGATATTTTACAAGAAAATTTTATTGAGGTAAGAAATTTTATCCTATTTTCATATTTCCAATCGAAACTCGGTATTGTTAACTTTGTTTTGAGTTTGCGTCCCACACTTCCAGAACAAATGACTCCAACCTGGTTTATGTTAGGAAAAGTGACAGAAAAGTCCTTATACCGACCTAGCCAGGTTGGATTGAGATAATTATAAGGAGGGTAGAAGCTTCAGAAATCAAGAAATTATTTGATACTGTCAGAAAATAGGACTAAATTACAAATTATTCACCAATATTCTTGTGCACCGCTATCTAAACAAATTTGTGTAAAATCTAAATTTTTCCATAAATCACAAAGTTGTTATGTCTCCGACCTGCTGTTATAGTTTACTAATACTATTTGATAAGACTCACGAGAAATTAAAAAATACTATGAATGTTCATCACTGAAAGGAGACCTGCGATAAAACCATTTTTAGCAGGCATTTTCTTAAAAACTGAGGAAATTCATTTTAAAGTTCTTACTGAGCTAGTGACTGCATTGGTTCCCTCGCACCTTAAAGCCGTGTTAAATATTGACTCAGGTACATTTTTCTATTTAACGGATGCTAGGCATGTAGTATTCGATGCAAATAAAGTAATGTGTAAAAAATAGGATTTTCGCAAAAAATTGACTTGTTTTTTTCCCTGTACTCTTTAATTATATTGCGCTAAGTTATTCCTTTCAGTAGGCTCCGAGTTAGTTTCAGAAATATGAAATATATTCAATTTTACACAGCACGTATGTACGTGCTGACATACATACTTTCGCTACAATTTCTATGGCTGTTTCCTTCATTAAAGGGAGAAATATAGGTAAGATAAAAATGTAAAAAGTGTGCTCAAGCGTGATTTTTTAAAATTGGCGCTTCCTTAGACTGTGTTGAAGATCCAACAACACTGCTAACCAAAGTGAAGGAAAGATGTTGCTTAACGTAAAAGAGTTTGCGAAAATTTGTTAACTGATTTTATGCACGAAACATATTGAAATTTGCAGACAATGCTCGATGGAACACATTACAAGTTGCGAGCAGCCAAGTTTGTCACATATATGGACTAACTTTTCTTCCATTTCTCAGCCTCTTATTTTTTTTGACGTGACAACGTCTAATAAAACGGTTAGCCGTGATGCCCAAGCGACAAAGTGTCGCATAACCGTGTGAGTGGGCGTGGCTTACGCTGCATGTAGCAGTGGCTACGCGGCACTCGTTGGGTATGTGTTAGTGGCGTGAGGGACGCTGTATGTAGTAGGGCTACTTGTTGACGCTATATTTATGTAGTAGTGGCTATTATGTATTAATATAATTATAAAAACCAGAAAATAGTATTGTCGTAACAATAAACGTGTTAAGATTTCTAATAAGCGATCGGTGAAGACAAACAAAGAGAAACAAAGTGAATATCGCAAGCGTGTTAAATTGAATGAAACTCCAGAAGAATATCAAGCGCGAAAAGAGTATAACAAGGAAAGACAAAAGGTATACCGACAGCGCAAAATATACAGTTAACAAGCAACATGGTCGTTGTCACGTAATAATCGCCCGGGGCACCGGTTTTTTTAAACAAACAACACATCTTTTGTTATTTACGTTCTTCCTATCAGAGTTAGCGGCTCTAGGGCGAGCAGCCAGTTTAGAAGTAGAGATCGCCCGAGCAGCCAAATTTTTCGCTGCTCGGTTGGCTACTCGTAATGTGAGTCACTTTATCGAAACGTGGGCTCTCTAAATTTCTCTGCTCGCAAACTTCAATGTGTTTCATGCATTAGTTTTAAATTGTTAAAAAGGTAACCAATTTCAAATAACTATCAATTCTGACAAGAAGCGAGGTGCATTTTATAAGGATAAAAACTTAGAATAAGAATAAGATGGCGATACCGCCCCCTGTGCGCGTTAAAAAGATCTAAGGGGCACTCTTGGTCCAAGACAAATTTGAGATAATTTCAAGAACGGCAGTCGGTGTGGTTTTTTTTCTGAGAAGGGAGCATTGAGTAATTTTTTTCGAAAAAGAGGCGGTAGGCCAAAAAATTATGGGAACCTATGCTCTATTGCATTCAAGTCCGTCTATTTTAGTATAGTTATTGTTTTATTTTGACAATACTATTATGTATTAAATTATTACGAAAAAATAACTATAAAGTTAAAAAGGACTCGGCGCTCTTAACTACTAGGCTACCCAAGCAACTACTTCCTCATTGTTTTTAACCATATGAAAAGAATTTCTGTTTTCAGTAAAGATTTGTTAGTAGCGACGAAAACTATGGAAATCGAAATATTATTATAATTGTTATTATTTCAAATCCAAGTTTGAGCGGCTTTTCCTGAAAGTGGGACAAGTCGCATTTCCCAATTTTACTAAAAACCGACATGTCAATGCAATTTAAGTGCTAAGTTAAGCTACTCTCCCTACTCTTATTTTGAAACAGGTCTACTTAATTATCAGGAGTACAAATGGAAAATTGGTTTTTTTTTTAAATTTCAGGCTTTATCACGGAAAAATTGTTACATACATATTATTGTCCATTGCTAGCCACAACTTTTTCCCATCTTTCTGGCAGTATATGGATTTCGTGCCGAAAAGTTTTCTCGTTTTTGAGGCGCTCCACGAATCGTCCCAATTTTTAGCCTCCTCGTAAGAACGGAAGTGCTGCTTAGCCCGGCCATGCGTCATTGATCGAAACAAGTGGTAGTCGGAAGGGACGATGTCTAGGGAATACTGCGGGTGGGGTAGGACTTGCCATTTGAGCGTTTCTAAATATGTTTTAACCGATTGTGCGACACGAGACCGAGCATTGTCATGTTACAAAATCCCTTTATCGTGTCTCTCCTCGTCTTGCGGCCGTTTCTCCTTCAATAATTGATTCAAACGCATTAGTTGTGTTCGGTAGTGATCTCCTGTGATCGTTTCACCCGGTTGCAACAGGTCGTAATATACGCCGAGCTGGTCCCACCAAACATACAGCATGAGCTTTGAGCCATGGATGTTTGGCTTGGCCATCGAGGTTGATGCTTGGCCGCGGTGCGCCCACGGCTTTTCTCGTTCCGGATTATCGTACTTAATCCACAGTTCTACAATTATTCGATGCGCCTCAGCCGCAGATTTTTTCGAATTGAATACAAAAAGCAAGACTTCCTGCAAATGACGCTCATTTGGTTCAAATTTCGACATTTCCGCGCACAAAAAAATATATGATGCCGCTAAAAATTCACAAATGTACTGATGAGGAGTTGTTGACAGATGCCTAACCTTACCATGTGACGTTTCTAGTCTGACATTTGTGACTGGTATTTACTGCTGGCGCCATCTGTTGGAAAACGGCGGTTTTCCATTTTTGTTTTCCATTTCTTATTATCTCTGGTGCAATATAGAAGAAGAATATTAAAACAAAAACTCCTGAGCTAATGTAATATGGAAACAAAATAAAATGTTCAGTTTAATTAGATGTCACGTACGTTTTTAGGAACATTTATTTTAACGATCCTAAATTATGACACGAAAAAAGCCCTCGTCTGGGACTGGAGTCGAACCAGTGACCTAGCGATTTCCGGTCGGGTACTCTAACAGCTGAGCTACCGAAACGGGTGAGTCTTCTGATGCCAATCAATAACCTACAAAGCCACAATTTTTGCTTTCGGCTGACTTTTATGTCAGTATCGACGAAGCCTATTAAGAAATTTCCAAAGTTTTACTTCAGGAGTAAACTTTTTCAATTTTAACAAACTGAAGTTGGTTAAAATCGATTTTCTGAAACACGAGAAATATAAATTTTAATGATGGCAAATTTGTGGAACATTTATTTTAACGATTTATGTTTACTCTAGAAGTACGTTTTTATTATTCCGAACCGCAACAAAAGAAAAGCCATGCAACAATTGCCCTAACGTGGCATTCTTATGGAAATAAAATTTTTATTTGTGGGTGCATTTCTTCAACAGCATCCCCTCAAATCAAATATTCCTTAAAAAATAGGAAAGTCACTGGAAGACGCTTGGAAATGGATAATATTTATCTGGCGTTCAATTTCCACCCATATACTGCAGACACACCATGCCATTTCCAAGAAATAATTAACGCGCAGGAAGGGAACACAGAATATTAGGTAAATGCTTAATAAAGGGTTATCAAATCAGAGTTGTATATTTTTGATTTAAAATAAAAACAAATCGGTATAAGGCATCAATGAGATCTTTTTATTTTAAAAATTGGTTCATAGCATTTTTATTTAAAAATAATTTCAAACAAAAGGGTAATTTGTCCTACTCATCACACTCAAATAAACCACAATAGCACGTAGAATTAGAGATATAAGTAACTTATCCTTATACTGACTTTTATTAAAGCAACCCATTGGGCATTTAAAGAAGTACTTACAGCAAGTATGTGGCTGATACTAACAGAGAATTAATACAAGGATTAAAAATATTTGAGTCAAAATGTCCCACCCGTCACAATGGAATGATCTATTAGTCCCAATTGATTCCAGGTTGTATAGGTTTTTCTGCGCTAAATGGTGTCCACACATAGTGCAGTTAAATTTGCTCATTTATTTGCTCATTTTTCGTGAGAGTTTGAAGGTTTAACAAGTGGAGAATTCATTTTGAAGTAAATTAATAGTAAGCCATAATGTGCCAAAGAAAAGGATATTTCCCAGTTTCAGGTAAGTTTCTGTATGTTTCTATAAAATCAAGAAGTTTAGTTTTCTTCTCACTTGAATCCATAGCTGCTGTTACACAGAATTGCACAGTTATACTGAAATTCATGCGACATGCGCATTTAACCATGACGACTTTGCGCAGGTCAAAAACTGTGCTAATAACTGAGTAAATTGTGCATGTGACCTGAGCTTTCTGCAGTTTTTCCATCAGTTCTGACGTCACGCAGTTTTATTGTGCAATATAACTGGCTGGCTTTAACATTAGAACTATCGATATTAAATATATACCTAGTTTTACCACACCCGTCAAATTGACGGATTTTTGATTATGGCTTTAATTGTGACTTTTTTGGCTTAGTTTATGTAAATAAAAGAATATAATTTAACAAAAACAATGTTTAATATAATAACTCATTAATTTTTAATAAAAAAAAACTAACAAAAACAGTTTCTATTTGCATTTATAGTATAGCACATTTGATTTGATATGTATGAATTAGCTATGAGGTACATTTTTTACAAGTGCATGTTATCTTAGATGATCACCTGCCACAGACATATTTGTTGCGTTCATTACAGATATAAATCGCTCTGTTTTTGTTGCATAATAGAATTTGGCAAGATTTGCGTTCACAAGGATTTTTTTTTTATTTTCTGTAGTAGAATCCATTGCTTTCGGTTCTTGTTGTTGGGAAGAGGCTTTTTTTGTGCAGCAACTGTACTCACTGGCAAGTTCTTCGGACAATTGAAACAAAAATTGTTTTCTAGTTATATTTTCATCACAAGTCTCTTTATATAAAATCCTCGCATTGATTGCTGCCAAGTCCAAAATATTATAAAATACCTGCAGCGGCCATCTACGTGACCCTGCTTTTACGCTATATTTGCCGGCCATTTGGTCAACTATATCTGCTCCAAACTTGTGATGCAATTAAGTTATTTACTAAGAAACAGACTTATCCAGTGATGTATAAATGAGTGTAAATACGTATTAATTTCCTTCATTGCATAGATAATCCATAAATTATTTTAAAGTTTGTAATTACTGAAGCCGTCATTTTGACGGGCCTTGGTATAAATAGGTATAGGTCATACGTATTATGGAAGTTAGAATGGCTGAGTGGAAATTGAATAGGAATATGTAACTGTTTTTATATTTAATTAAAAGTCGTCATAAAATTCTAGAACAATACATAAATTATATCAA
>QYTT01092834.1:1662-17527 GCA_006980735.1 Dasypogon diadema
TAGTTGTTGTTATGAAGTTAATGTTTCAGTGCTTGTGGTTGCAAAAGCTGGATTGGGACGATAAAATCACGGGCAATATAGCGAATAAATGGTTTCAAATCAAGGAACAATTGAAGCAGTTAGAGGAAATTAGAATCCCCAGGAAAATGTGGACATTAAGACAACAATTCGAACTTCATCCATTTTGTGACGCATCAGAATTGATTTATGCTGTTAAAAAAGCTAACTGAATCACTTAAAATTGAGAACTGTAAGATATTCGCATGGACAGATTCAAAAACAGTTCTCCGTTGGTTATCTTCATTACCAAGAAGATGGAATACATTTATTGCAAATAGAACATCAGAAATTTTGGATACACTTCCCAGAAATCGTTGGTATCATGTAAGCTCTGAGTCTAATCCCGCGGATTGTGCTTCTAGAGGAATTTTACCAGCTGACTTAAAAAATCACTCACTTTGGTGGAATGGTCCCTCATGGTTATTGATGGATCAGTCAAGTTGGCCAATAAATGTTTGTGAGGATACTCCAGAAGCCCTTGCAGAGGAGAGAAAAACTAGTATAGTACAATCGTTTCCAATCAGTCAGGAGAACACATTATTCGAATATATCACAAACAAAATCTCGTCTTGGTCCAAGGTAATACGTGTCCTTGCTTATATTTTACGGTTTATCAATAATATTAAAGGGAGAATACGTAGTAACATTGACACGGTTTTGACTGGAGGCATTAAGGCTATGGAAATCATGAAGGCAAAAACACATTTAATTAAGTGGGTTCAAGAAGTTTCGTTTCGTGAAGATATTCTACTGCTGAAGAATAATAAAACACTTTCAAGAAAAAGTAGACTATTGAGCTTAAACCCATTTCTTGATGCGAATGGAATTCTAAGAGTCGGAGGACGAATTGAACAGTCAGCGCTTTCATTTAATGCAAGACATCCTGCCATCTTACCAAAGGGACATACTATTACATCCTTAATTATCAAAGATTTTCACCTTAGATATTTTCATGCTGGAGTCAATGAATTATTTATCATTTTGCGACAGCAGTACTGGATAATTGGTTGCAGAAATATGTTACGGAAAATGGTGCACAATTGCTTGCCCTGTTTTCGGCATCAAAGACTATCTACCTCTCAACTGATGGGCAACTTGCCTAGACCTCGAATCGAATATACACGTCCATTCTGTAAGGTAGGTTGTGATTATGCCGGCCCAATTACGTTAAAGCTTACTCCAGGTCGCAAGCCCAGGCTCACAAAAGGGTATATATGCCTTTTCGTATGCTTTACTACTAAGGCGCTACATTTAGAATTAGTTAGCGACCTGACAACGGATGCATTTTTAGCAGCCTTGAAAAGATTTATAGCACGTCGAGGTAAATGTCGTGATATCTATAGCGATAATGCAACCAACTTCAAGGGAGCTAGTAGATTACTTCCTGAAATGCATAGATTACTTTTATCTGAAACTCATAATACCCTAGTTGAGGAATACTTGGCAAGGGACGGAATTTCCTGGCACTTTATACCCCCCTCAGCACCCCATTTCGGCGGGCTTTGGGAAGCCGGAATTAAGTCTGTGAAACAGCATCTTAAAAGAGTTATAGGGGCTAATATTCTATCGTTTGAACAAATGTATACAGTATTAACTCAGATTGAAGCTTTACTTAATTCTAGACCACTATGTGCTATCTCTGATACTGAGTTGGATTCACTAACACCTGCACATTTTTTAATTGGACAACCATACACAGCCGTTCCGGAGCCCGATCTCACTACTGTACCTACGAATCGTTTATCAAATTGGCAGCTCTTACAAAACATGGCCCAAGGATTCTGGAAGAGGTGGCATTCTGAGTATCTTACGTCCTTACAACAGCGCCGTAGATGGAAGGAAAAGTTACCCGAGGTCAGCGAAGGAGATCTTGTTGTCTTGAAGGAACCTAACTTACCACCAGCCAAATGGGTATTAGCAAGGGTTGAACAAAAACATCCAGGTTCTGATGGGCTAACTAGGGTAGTTACTATTCGTACTGCAAATGGTACCTACACTAGACCAATTACCAAGCTAGTTCCATTACCTTCAAACTGAAAACGGAGTTTTCAGGGCAGCCGGGATGTTTAGAAATCTTTAAGTTTTTGTTTGTTATTATTTAATCAATATTAATTTTCTTATTTAGATTATTAGTAAAGTATATGCTAAATTAATTCAATGTGAACTTGCCTTAATTTTCCAAAATTTGTACTACCAATATTCAAAAATCAAAAATATCGACTTCCTCTATTGTATTGTAACTTGAAACGAGAATCAGTCCACTTAATACAGTCCACTCGTAAACATCACATTGAGTTTTTTCTTTAACCCTACATCACAAGTTCACAACCCACAAGTCAGTAGTGTAATTCGTTCGTTATCAGAAGCCAACCCATTGTTCGGAGTTATGACATTTGATTACTGCTACTTAAGCGTCCTATGAAAGCATTCTACCATTCCATTTGCTTGTGGATGGTAGGGTAATGATCTGTTCCTTTTAATACCCAATAGTTTGGCTAGTTCATTAAATAGGGATGATTCGAATTGACGCCCTTTGATCAGTGATGATTTCATTAGGGATTCCATACCTCGAAATCCATCCTGCTGAAAAATATTTTGCTATGGTTTCCGCTGTAATATCGGGTATAGGAATAAATTCTGGCCATCTGGTAAAGCGATCTATGCACGTGAGTAAGTATGACCATTAGAATAGTGTAGCGGCTCCACGATGTCCAAGTGTACGTGCTGAAAACGCCCTTCCGGGGGAAGGAAGTCAACAACTGGAGTTTTTATATGCCTCTGTACCTTGCTTTTCTCACAGTTGAGGCAGCCCTGTGACCAAATACGGCTGTCTCTCCTCATGCCAGGCCAGATATACTTCTCCTTGAGAAGTTGTGTTGTCCTTTTGACTCCTGGATGCGACAAGTTGTGTATTGTATTCAATACTTGCCTTCGGTATGATGCGGAAATGTACAGACGAGCCTTGCCTGTAGATACATCGCTGAACACTTGCTGGCTGATGTTGAGAAGAGATAACTTCTTCAATTGTAAAGATATCCCGGAATTTAGAAGATGCCGAAGCTCTTCATCGGTTTGCTGCTCTCTGGCCAGCTCGTTGAAGTAGATGGGGGATGGTAGCGATATTGCATTAACTCTGGATACAGTATCTGCTACTATGCTGTTCTTGTCAGGAAAGTGCTAAAAAAGTTGTCTGAAGTGGTCTTTGTGTTGCTCTACATCGTTAGAGGCTATGAAGAAATCATCTATGTAAGGAAAGCAGAAGTTTAAACCTCCCGTGATTTCGTGGACGAACCGCTGAAACATCTGTGCAGCATTACACAAACCAAACGTCATCGCTGAAAATTCAAAAAGTCCAAACGGTGTCGTAATGGCTGTCTACGGTATATCATTAGGCTCCACTGGAATTTGGTGGTACGCACGGGTAAGGTCAATAGTGCTGAAGCTTTTTTATCTTGGAGCTGATGAGTAAAGTCCTGTATGTGGAGAAAAGGGTAGCGATCAGGCATTGTGACCGCATTCAGTCTTCTATAGTCCCCACATGGTCGCCAGTCACCGTTGCCTTTCCTAACCATGTGGAGAGGGCTGGACACAATGCATTTGGATGGGCGATAGATACCTTGCTCTATCATGTAATGAAACTCTTCCTTTCCAGCTGCTCTGGTGTAAAACGTCTTGGTTTGGAATACTGGGGGGGACCCTTTGTTTGGATGCGGTGGGTCACATTATGTGACTATGATTATGAAAAAAAGGCTTTTTATAAGTGGCAAAAAGTGTTGCCACAGGTTGTTTAGATAGAAAAAGTATTACCCTCCAAGCAGAATTGTTAAAGGAAGTCAATTTAATAAATATATAATTTTTATTCTTAACAAATAAAATGTTTGTTAAAATATAAATAATCTAAAAATACCAAATAACTTTTAGCTGCAAGTATTCACATTGAAAACTATCAGAGCTGTATAATCTTAGGTATATGCAAACCACCAAATAAGTATATCCTGGTATTTTAGAAATTGTCAAGAATGCTCAGCATATGGAAACCTGGGTGAACTGTTCCAAGAAACTTTTGAAAATAATAGTATGGAAAACATTAAATATAATCAATGGACGTCTACGTATAGCTCTCATTTGGAAACAATTCTTCAATCTGCAGATGATTACGCCGATTCTACTCCGACATAATTTCATTCCATATCAATAAAAAAATATTTACAAGAGATGAAAAATGATATTAAATTCGGAGACGTTATATTTATAATGGATATATCTCTGAAAATTATTCATGTGTAGTACAGGACGAAGTTCAAGCATACTACTGGACTAATTTCAACCCACAATTCATCCCTTTCCGGTATATTATCGTAGAAGGGAAAAATCTGAACTCAAATTCATTAACGTTATCGTAATTAATGATGTTCTTCGGTATGATACTATTGCAGTTCGTGTTTTCCAACGGCACTTGATAAACATTTTAAAGCAAAAAATTGGTCATATCAAAAAAATATTTTATTTCTCAGGTGGTTTTGCTGCAGAATATAAAAACAGAAAAAAATTCTGTAATTTAACTTTACACGCGGAGGAATTCGGCGTCAAGGCTGAATGGAATTTTTTTGCTACTGCTCATGGGAAAAGTGCTTGCGATGGATTAGGTGGAACATTTAAACGCCTGGCAACAAGAGCTACTTTGCAAAGGAATACCTACTCAACTCTTCGAATGGGCAGAACAAAACATCCATAATATGAATTTCAAATACTTATCTTTGATTGAGTACGAAGAGGAGGAGAGAATATTGGAAAAATATTCCAATCTTAAGCCCATACCATCTACGCGAAAAATTCACCACGTGTCTCCAACCACCATAGGTCAGATAATAGTGAAATATTTCTCCCTTGCTGCGGAAGGAATCACTTACAGTTTTAGGATTCATAACATGTAATAGAAAATACTCAATTTAATTTTATTAAAACTACAAATAAACTTATTTTATAATTTATATTGCCCCTAAGTACCTTTGTTTTTAGAAAAGTCTTTATCCAAGCAGTGCCTTGTGCCTTGGCAAGCACAACAGTTTTATGGTGTAATAATAAGCCTTGTTGCTTCCGCATAGTTGTAAATAAGTATCGTCATATAATCGAAGTCCTTAAACAAATAACATTTACCCTTTAGTCTGAAAATGTTACTTAAAAAAAAAGTTATCCGACTGCTAGCAATTTCAGTTTGTAATGGAGGTACCTGATAGGGTAAGATTTGAAAAATTCTATGTCATATATCCCTTTTCATCGCCCCATGAGATTTAAAGATGTCTTTCGTAAGATAACTAGCTAAAATACAAAAAAGCAAAATACCGCTTTGGCTTCTCGAGATATTCAAGGATGCAGACATCCTTAAAAAATATCCTTTGAGTAAATTTTAGCTCAGATTTCCTTATTGGTATTTTTAAATGATGGGCTTGATTTTTCCTTTAAATTGAGGTATTGGCGTTCCCACTTTGGTGAGCAGTCTTTCTTCGTCCAGTGCACACGTAAATGATATTCACTTCCTGCAGATATACAGGTAGACCCTCTACAGCAGATTCTGCAAACTGCTAGATTCATCTAATATCTTCAATTAGACGCTCTGGGACTTTTATTTTTATTTTCACCTTATTGAATTATTTTTTATAGAACTTTATTTATTAATTACAACTTCAGTCTTGAATTTTTAGTTTAGTAGTTTTCAGTTTTATTTCTAATCATTTTTCATTTTTTTTTCTCTTTCTTCTCTTTGTTTATTTGGTTTATTCTTTTTTTTGTTTCCTATATTAAGCCACTAAACTTTCTACAGTTAAGATTGTAATATCTTTGTACTACCTCAATAAAATTATTATCATATCGTTGCGTTAAGACACAAATTGCAATTTCTGCAATTTTTAAAAGGTGCACACTTTACAAAATTTTTGAAATATTTGAAACCCTTCAATTTCCGTAAAATATTACACCTATTACTGGGTAGGAGTACTACGTGTGTATAAAATTTGAGGAAAGTTCCAGACGATGGCTTTTATCGTGTCAATAATTTAGGATCGTTACAATATATGCTTCAAAAATTTCCTGGAATGACTCTAATGACACTACGCAGACTTTGGTTTTCTGCTTCCTTTACTCCTTTTCGGACTCCTTTATTTCTTGCCCAGAATAAGGACTTTGTGATTCAGTCTGCCTGACCCAGGTTCTGGTTCCAGAGACTCTGGAACCTTCGTATTTTATGATTACAGATATTTCTCCCGAAAGATTTCAAAAAGTCTTTATAAAGATTGATGTATACTTTTTCATGGTGGCTACGGATACTACTAAAATTAACTGGCTTTTAAGAATCAGGAAAATCATGACGTCTTTCTCCATTCGTCATTTTTAATCCTGAAAAAAGAGCGTAAAATAAATGATTTTGGAATTCGATTCCGATCACATCATTAATTCCACTAGAAAACTAAACGGAATCAAGATGTCTGGAAAATTGGATTCCGATCAAAACTGACTCCGTTCATATTTTGATGTGAACGATGAGTCGATCGAGGCACTTGGTATCGCTCTTGTACAACCCTGCGTTAGAGACATTTTATTTCCAATGGACTTGCTATCAGGGAAATATTTTGAGGGTAGATTCTAATAGACTCTCGGTTTCGTTTCAGTAAAGGATCCATCGGTTTAGCGGATTGATTGGAGTACAGAACACTTAATACCTCCTTAGAGATATCCTTAAAGGCCTAATTTCTTAACTTCTTGGTAAACAACCTGAAGCGTTTTTGGTTCCCTTTATATAGGCATCCATTCTACTTTTAATCAGTCGTTCTAGTCCGATTGAACAGCCTAGAAGTCTAGATTTTTTTCGTAAAAAAATTAGATTTACCTCCACATCTGAGTTCATCATGTAACAAAACCTAGTCATTTCAAGGTAACCCGACCTCTAGCGTAAAGAAATATGCTTCGGTAGAAAATTCAGAACCCTAGTTCCTGAGCGATCGGTGTGGGAGGGCAAAGAGTCTAAAATGGTTCATTGGCGGGTCGGAAATGGATCATGGAACCGGTGCGGGAATTATTGGTCTCAATACCAGAGTTTTGGTTGGTTGGTACTCTGTTGGGTACCTGGTCATCGAGGCGTAGAGGGGAATGAAGAAGCTGATGAGCTGACCAGGAAAGGCTCACCTTCTTGACTCCATGGTCCCGAGCCATTCTGCAGCATTGCTTGGTCGACCACAAAATCTGTAATTGAAATATGAGCCACGGGTGTTCAGCAGTCCTATTGGGAAAACGTTAAAGCTAAAGACCTTGTGAGACCCTATGCCTACAAAACTACCGCCTTATGCAAAGCGGATCTTAGATCTCCTATGGGCTATCTCTCTGGTCATCATGGGCTAAAGCATCACCTTTATGAAAGTGGTCTGCGTAGAGAGGCGGAATGTCGTATTTGTTTGGAAGACGTAGAGACCACCATACATATTCTGTGTGAATGTCCTGTCTTGGGGTGGCTAAGATGAAAGATTTTCCTTTTGAGGAGTTTGAAGGACAAGGTTGTTCTCAACATCCAAGGTTCCTACGCCAGTATAAATTACATTCGTGGACTCCTTTATAGGGTTGCCGTGGCATCCAAAACTTAATCAAGTGACTAAAAATCCACACACAGGAGATACAGGATTTCCTGATAGCAAGAACATTTTCCTTTACATTTCGCCTACTTCATTTGTCCAAACCGCCGTGGTACTAGTGCTGTACTCTCTAGTACGCTTATAGAATTTCACTTTTATAGCTCTACTGTTTCAGATTTTCAGGGAAAATACATAAAAATAAATTTACTACAAGAATATAATTATAAATTAAAGTGAGGAGTGAACCATTTATTACCCCCTAACATCTTCATAAAAAGCTAAAGGTACTTCTGTAATTACATCCAGAATTTTGCTAAATATTATTACTGCAAAATTTATATCGTTAAACTGACTTGAAGTACGCTTAAAACCCGCCATCTTTAAGATACTTTTTTATATAGGAGTAGCAACCATTAAGTGGAATGATAGCATCGCAGCACTTGTTCCGAATCAAATATTACTGAAGTAATATATCTTCCAGAAAAGAAATTACAGAGAATAAAACTTGAGGGAAAGCAATTGAAAGTAACCCCTTCTGGGTAGAAATTGGCCCCAGAGCTAAAAATTTTAAAGTTAATCACTTGGAAGATGGAGATAGACAACAAAGAGGGCCACATTTGCATAGAAACAATTTTTCTGTTGTGGCCGGCCCGTATGCCGGCGTAGAAGACCCTCGGCCGGCAATAATTTTTTTAATTCCCCTACTAAAACAGCAGGGTAATTAACGCTTAAATTGCAAAGGCCATAACCCCGTGGCAAAGTTACACAGAGCCCCGGTTTTAATTATATGAAAATAAAACAGTTCCCTTTTTACTATAGCTGTATATGCACATCTACGAGCTACTCCATCACTGGCAGTGTCCCGAGGCTCCGTGGAGAGTTACCGACCGTCTTGCTGAAATCCTGCATGATGATTTTATAATTATTATCGCCCGCCAGATAAGTAAATTTGGATTCTAGCTGAAAAACGAGAGCCCCGCAACCAAGTCCAAACTTTGGTAAACTTCAATTTTAGCACGTTCCACGGTCCATGAGCAGATAATCAATTTTCAGATAAAATTATTTCAGCTGGGAGCCCGGAAGGAAGTCACGCGCTTGTGAAAACAGCCGAATCAAAGCAGTAATAATTTGCTGCCCCGAAATGATTTTTATAGTATTTTAAGGGTGACTTAATTAAAACGACCACTTAATGACTGGAAATGTAAACAGATCAGGCGTGTACTTCCGATGCCCCTGACTTCTCCAAGTCGGCCAGGAACTGCGGTAAAGTTACTTATCGGTGCGGGTAATTTAGTGCAACTCGGCCGATGTAATTTCGGCCCGGGGAGGAGAGGCGGCCAGTCAGCGGCCGCATAGCTGTCGGCCAACGCAATTAGCATAGAAATGTAATGGCAATTCTTTATCCTTTTAACAATGTGGTCCAGTAAATTGGGCAATAAATCGGGATAAAATTGCTGAAAATGGATTAAGCCTACAAGGCCGCAATATTGTAGGTTTCGAATGTGGTCCACAAACAGATGTCCGGCTACACCATGCAATGGGGATTATGCAAAAAATGTGCATGAGGCGAGAGCCATCTCTGTTCCTGCAAGAACTTTAAATGCATAGGAAATTGAATATTGCTTTCAGTATTTACATATTTGATGCAGGCTGATGGCCAGCACGACCGCCATTGTCGCAAAATCTATTAAACCTGAATCTAAAGCCGTCGACCTCGTCGGTACGATCCTATGCCAATCCTGACTGACCCTTTCAGTTGCATTTACGACTGTCCATTTGCACTGGGTGCTGCTCTTAATTCCACCTCTAGCTGCCCCAGAATAATTGCATAAATTAAAATTATATTACAAAACTTTAAAAGGACTTGTAAAGTTTCATTCATTGAGAGGTCATCGAACAATGGAAAGTTTCAACAATTCTCCCATTCATCTATAAAACTTTATGATACTCTGCGGCGAGTTCTTAGAAGTTTAAGACTAGCAGAAAAACTTAGGGAAAGTTTTCAAATGGAGAAACGAAGGTCAAGTAGCACTCAATTGTAAACTTTTATGTATTGTAAGCATTTTAAGAGGAAACAATTAAAAGGAGGATTGCAGTTCCGTCGTCCTTCCAGGAAACCGTCCATGTTTTCTGTTTTTCCATTCTGAAGTTGTACAAAGTGGAGCGGTCGTAGAATTTATAGAAATGCTACTCTGCTGGAACAAAATGGCTCGTTTATTAGAGCTCTCGGCTTTGACGATTCCATTCCGAAACTGTATTCAAATAGTGAAAGATTAGAATTTTCATGCCATTTTAATGGGAGTTGCACTTTCTTTGCAAACTAAATTGAATTAAATCTAATTGAGTAAGGAGCTATTTTTCAAAAGAATGTCTTTCATAGTTTAGAATCTGCTTCTGCAGTATCAATCGCATACTAGCAACGTTGTACGCACACTTCCATGGGGAGGATTTTAATCCTTAGACTCAATAATTCGATGAAAACGTTATTGGAATTTATAATTTATTTAACGTAACAAACATTACCTGTACGTCCTTGCATTTAAAACAAAATATTAACAAAAGACTAGAGCTTTTTTTTGCTTACATTGTCTGGACAACGGGAGAAGTACCTATACAACGCTTATACCTTAACTATCGAAGTGTGGATGAAAGTAATCACTCCTGTTCCTCTATTCTTTAGCTTCATCTTACCGTAGAGAAGACTCCGAAAGTTAAGTGAGGTACTGAAGATTGTTTGTCGTCAGAGTCCAAACCTGCTGCTGCGTATGCCTAACAGATGGGCCCTTCTGGTTCCGCTGGTGCTGATCAATACAGCCAAAGGCGATCCCGGTATGATATTTACCACGGCCACTGGTTTCGAAAGTTCAACAAGTAAAGATCACATTAGCCATCCAAGATCTCTCAACAAGACAATGCGGTTTTAGTGCGAGTCTTTTCACGACAGAGGCGATCATGGGAGTGATTAAGACGGTCAGAAGGGTTGAAGATCATAGCCGTTTCTGAAATCAGGTGGTGCTCCTACATAGTAACGCTCGAATTAAAAAATGTATTCAGTCCCGTGAGGTACGTGAATATGCTAGAAGCGCTTGATCGCTCATGCTATTTGTCGAATTGTGAACGATTATCACGGTGACCGCTGCCTACTATAAATACCAGAGAAGTATAGCGAAGAAAGCCGATCGCCGATCAGAAAGCGGTCCTGAAACCGGAGCCCTAGAACGACGCTTACGAAAGTTTTTCGCGAGCAGAAGTGCCCCAAGATATGTGGCTGTTCGTATATGTGGACAATGTAGTTGTATTCTTTGCTAAGTGTGACATAGATTGGGCACAGCTCAAACTGCATCGGGTAAAGCAGAGCATCAGAAGGAGCGGAGATCGTTTTTTTTTTCACGAGGAGCTGACGTGGATATGCCACAAATATTTTCGGCTTTACTTGCACAAACTTGGAAAAACCGTATTAGTCGTATGCCTATACTGCTCGTGAGTCTGCGACGATTCCAAGCAGACGTCCTCCTCAGGTGGTATCCACGGAGAATACAATGCAGCTGCCGAGATCAAATAATTGTCTTCCGACACAGTGGAACAGAGTGTCTGGGTATACTTCAGGCGAAGAAGGTCGGCCTCGAACGTCTGTGAGGATTCTAGTGTCCTGCTGCGACAACGGAATGTTCTAGTCGGTAGTTAGAATTCATTCGGGAATACGACACGGTAGGGTCGACTGTCCTGTCTTGATTCTGGTTGCAGAAATGTTCCGATTAAATTTCCTAGTATGGAGCCCTTTCGTACTTTTTGCGAATGGGAAAGATACTCCGGTAGAAAGTAAAAGTTTAAATTGGATGTATGATACAATCAATGCCACTAACCCTACTCCATGGCATAATGGTTTAGTGATCAACTAGGCAAAAATAAATTTATCAGAATAGAATATACGCAGAATTTTGCGGAAATACGCTTTACTTCAAAACTTCACCGTCTCGTTCTTTGGTTATACAAAATTCAATACCCTTTTCCTTGGATTCGGTAGTAAACGGCACCACTATGAGAGCAATGTTCCATCTTAAAACAAGTTAAATAAAGCATAGTATTATACCCACGTCAGCTTCAGGAAGAACTTTGCAATCATTGCGGACTATACTAGACGGGCAGTTCTGGGAACTGCAAACAGAAGATCATTCACACGCCACATGTACCTACTTCTAAGGGGTAGATGTACCCAGAATGACACATTTCTTACTCCTGTAGACGATCAGGATCCCATCCGTTGGTATCATGGCAATCTGAAAAGTCTGACGAAGGGACTGAGAAGAGCCTATAACCACGCCATATGGAACAATGAACCACAGGAATGGAAGGACTACAAGGCGAAGAAGAGAATGCTGAAGAGAACACTTCGATGACAGAAATGGGAGTAGTGGAGAGATTTCTGCTCGATGGGAACTATCTCAGTTGGATTTGTTCAAGGTAAAACAGGAAAAATAGCCGGAAAACTGGAGGAGACGAACGGGTATGAGGAACACGTTCTCATTATGAAGACGAATAATCTAAAGTTTTGAACAACTTAGACTATTTGGATCTGTGACCAAGGATCGCAGGGAGACCAAATACTTAAGTGTATACGTGGGTTCGAAACTGATTTGGACACATCATGTTGAAGAAAGTTTCATAAAATCAATTAATGCATCATGATGAAAAAATATATGGATCAAAGTGGGGTATTTAACCGAGGTGTGCACACTGGATGTACACAATGGTGGTTACACCTATCCTGACATTTACTGTGGTAGTCTGGTGGCCTAACGCAGGCCAAGTAACCTTTAGGCGGGAATTAGGTAGGGTACGAGGAATGCCGTGCCTAATTATATATTGCGGGCGTTTTTCGCACCAAACCCCCCTAGAAACTCTACTGGTTCTCTTGCAACTGCTGGATATGTTTGTGAAAAAATGGTAGTGACAGGGATACTCAGGTACTCGTCACGGACTGAGTTTGGGCCCGATGCTCGAAGGCAGGACCAAGAAGGTCAGGATGACGGTAAAATTCCAGAAGACCTTTATCAGTGATGGATCATTTTCACAGGAGGGATCGGCAGATATTTTTATATGCACGAAGGGATCCATGAGGGATGGCAAAGAAGGTGGGGTAATTTTCTGAAGTGGACTATCAAGCAGTAGCCAGATGTATTGATCGCATGGATGTGAATTCATCCCTGGCAATGAAGTGTGTACAAAAACCCAGTTGTTTGGCATCGGAAAGTTAGGCAACATTTTATTTAGTTAGACAATATTTAGTGATTGGACGGAACGAAAAATTCGACACCTCAGAGAAACAAGAGGTGTCTATAGAGTTCTAAGTTCTAGGTCAATGGGATCCATCAACCTATAATATTTAGAGGTTTTTAGGTTAGTTGCTTGGAGGAAGCCAATTCAAACTCTTATATATGCTTCTTTACTAAATGGTACTAAAAAAGTAAGCGATCTGGTGGCAAGACGACGACATACAGAATAACAAATTTTGATTACTCAATGATTTATATATATTCTATGGAGAATCGACCTTCGTTTGATTTTCTAATGAAACAATAACAGTTTACCAAAATATTAGCAAAGTTAGCAAGAAGCCTAAATCATAAGCTGTCATAATATTTCACTTCCATGTTCTTTAAGATTTTACCAAAAATTAAAATTAAATCTCGTCCTATAAAAAGAAAAATCTCCAACCCCAAAAAGATTAAATCCAAACGTACAAAAGTAAATGCTCTCTAAGAGGGAGCGTGTAACTTAATTTCTTTATTACTTCTCCATGGGACTCTTCAGACCGTGCTTACGTGTACGCCTACAACCATGAAATGTAAGCATATTTTCCAAAATAACTCCAGGGGTAACTTAACGTTTATAGGCTCTAAATGCCTCACTTTCCTCGACAGCACCAGTGCTACAAATGTGAGATCAATCTTCAATAACGCCTCATTCCGCGGTATACAATACACAGAACGAACATTTAGCAAATTCCTGAAATTAGTGTTCGCCTGCGTACGGTTTTATTTGTGTTATAAATTCCCGAAAGACCTGCGAGAATATCCCTGACAAACATTCTTTTGTGTTCCCGTACTGAGCTGCTCTATACGAGCCTTTTTATGGTATCACGCCATTTTCTCCATTACTACGTGGCTCTGTGTCCTCTTATTCAGCATCTATGGCCGCACTGGCTGATTCCTAATCCGAAGCCAAACACAATCGAAATTGGAATTCAAGATAAGAAGAAAAATGTTTTTATTGGGTGGATTTTTTATTGCTTATTGGGTAGTCTCCTGAACTCGTGGCTGTCATTTCGATTTGGGGACTCTTTCGGGGCATATGAACTTATGACCGTAGCGAACGCTCGATGGGAGTTTTAAGCTACCCGTGGAGCTATAGAGAATTCGTCAGCTAAAGAAAATTGGATGTGCAGCCCTCCTTAACGCAACCCTCCCCCCCATAAGTTGGGATTACGAAACTCACCTGAGTCCAGGGATCCCGTCCCCCTTCGTATTCAAAGCGCCCCACTAATAAGTCCTGGAACGAAAAATATCGAGCGAATTAATGCAGAGGCGAGACCGCCTCCCGGTCAAACTTTGCTATGAAAACCCGAAAGAAGATATATAGCTCCGGGATTATCTCAATTTAACTTCTACTCCGTCGGGGACAAACAAGCTGCGGTTAAACCTACAGGAACGACAAATAAACGGATGAGTGCTTTCCTGTCATCAACTGCCAGGAAAGCAGGCAAACACAACTTGAAGTTGAGTTAAAGTTTTAAACATTATTTGATCCGCAGCCAAAACATTTTCCAATAGCGGCCAGGCCCTGTTGAATTTATGGCCCGATACGCTACGCTCTGCCGGAAGCCTTGATGCCCGTTTGAGGCTTGTTTAACTCGTTTACATTTCCGATAATGTCCGTCAATTTGGCTGGACGTTGGCCGTTGTTCCTTTATATGATAGGGCCTAAGTGCCTTTGGTCTAGCCCTAGGTGAGGAGGAACGTCCCCCTCCAGCGCAAAGTAGCCGAAAATTATTTGACTTTGTTCTCCAGTGCGTTTACGGACGTACTACTAACATTTCGTATTAATTTTGTGGTAATGGAAAAGTCTCGTTTCAGTCATGTCGCTTTTGTGGATGCTGTGAATGATGGCATCGGCCAATTTCCTTTGAAAATACTTTAGAGGGCGGTTTCTCTGCAGAATTTCGACTCTACTCTGCTTTTGCAAGTAACAAGTCTATGGACTGTCACTGCTGAGGTGAAACAAAGCAGCACTGGTTTTGACGTGTTCTGTTTTAAAATTTTGATTTATTTCCCACAACCCCACCATTTTTTATTTTCTCTTCGGCTTGGTTTGCCGCAAATGCATGTAACCTGGCTGATTCCTCAAGTGCTTTAAATTTTTTCACATTTTAATTCTATAATTTAAAAACTGGCGATTCGTATGTCACAAATTAACATTTATGAAATTTATAATGAATTATATTACTTCTAAGATAAAAAATCATCATTATCAACACTGGTATTGTTGATTCTGGTAGGGGCTTAGTCGCCAGTTTGATTATGTCTCTACAGAGCTTATAATCTTGAACACACCCTCATCAATAAGACCCATGTAGCGCAAGTAGGTATATTTCTGTCTAAAACTCTATCTTTCTTCTACTTACGTAACAGCGGAAAACAGGCCATGAAATTTACGATCTGTTGTATGCCCTGCATGTGTGCAATTGCATTCTACCCGGCTTTGGTTTTAACCGAAATTTCTATAATTTTCATCTAGATACTATAACTTTTTTTCACCAATGAAAAGTCGGGTAAAATCTCTAGAAGACAATTGCTCGCTAGATAAGTATCATTCGTCCAACTATGCATTGCCGTTCCCCATAGGTATCATTCGTCCTTTAAAGGTTAGTCTGTAGTTTTGAAAGCTTCAACGGGGCACTACTACTGGCTTCAGTTACACCCTTTGCTCTCTATGCTTCATGGCTTGTAGTTTAAAAAGTTGTGCGTTAGTTTGGACCCATTCCTCAGAGCTCTACGTTACAAAAGGTCTTACTAAAATTCGGCATCTGTTAGCCTTTGGCTGTAACGAAGTGAGTGAAATTTCCGCCTGGGATAAAAAATCTCGTCACTCTCCGGTTAGACCAGTTCCTTTACCCCATTAATATTAAA